>UNSF01000148.1:0-190262 GCA_900538255.1 Ulva mutabilis | reverse complement strand
GTGATCCAGCCATGCACAGGACTACGGTGACCATGCATGGTGGCATACACAGGACTACGGTGACCATGTGTGCCAGGATACACGGTGCTGATCCGGAGTGGCTATGGGGCAGCCATGCACCGATGGCTGACCATATGCACGAGCAATGCAATGCAGATTGCGTGCCAGCAGACATTGATTCTGATCGTATCCGTATGAGTCGTTTAGGAGAAACGCTTATATAGGCTCTGTCGATCGTAGTGTAATCACTCTTTCTCTACTGTCCGAAGTCTCACGTGTCGTCGCCTCCAACGAAGATACAGTGCTGTCACCGGCAGATACCTAGACAGCAAGGTATGTGACAGTACCCTACCCCTGCGCATAGCTACGGCATGCTCAGGATCCCACAGGCCTTAGGCCGCGGTCCAATGGATTACACATGGTATCGGTGATGATTGTGGGTGTTCTTGTGATGTCTATTAGCATGCGAGAGAGTCCAGGGGGAACCTGCGGTTGCGGCTGTGGCGGTTTCGATGAGCGAGTCACCACCGCTCTAGGCGTATAGCCTGACCGTAGAGAGATTAGATACGGCTGATGCAGAATGCTACGGCGGAGCTGCATTATGCTGGTGTGCTGGTCTCGCAAAGAGGCCTACGGGTCTGCGTGTCCTGCGACGTACAGTGATCGTTGCAGGACTCCACCATTCCGAGACGATTCAATGGCATCTCGCCAAGGATCTATCGGATCTGACGGTGTGGAGGGAGCTGTTAACCCTCCGCACCACCGCACTCGCTCCACAGTGCGCCGCGAGCAGGCCGCGGAGGGTCAGTTCATGCCCCACGGGGAAGGACAAGACGCTGGGACCCTACGGGTATCTCAGTGTAAACCCTCTGCAGGCCGCCATGCCGAGCAACGCTGATCCTACGGGGAATGCGAGTGAGGCAGCGGTGCACGGAGCGAAGCACGCGCAGCAAGTGGCTCAGGCTGCACACTGGGATGCACACTGGGTTGCACACTGGGATGCACACTGGGAGAGAGTAGCTTGCTGGTGAACGATCCACTAGCACAGAATAGCCAGGCCCATGAGTCGGTCAAGCATTGGCTGTTTATTACTCTGCCAAAGGAGGATAGGGATTTCGTGTCCAACTGTAGCTTTGTCCATGAGTTGTGGTCATTGCTTCATGCCAAGTACATGCCTTCAGTCGAGGTAGAGATTCAGAAGCTGTACCAACAGCTTAGTGGTGCTAGACAAGCAGGCAAACCACTAGAAAGGCATGTCAATGAAGTAGTGGGCATAGTGAACCAGATGAGGGGTCTGGGGGAGAATGTGCCTGACCAGTTGTACCGCTCTAGGCTACTGGCAGTAGACAGAGAATATGCGTTGTTGCAGCCGATGCTGCAGCAGCTGCCAGTGCAGCAGATAGTGTCCACATTGCTGACACACGCTCAGACTAGCAGCCAACCTGCTCCATCGCGGTTCCCACGGGAAGATCGCGGTGGTCAGCAGCGTTATGAGGGACGAGGGTATCGTGGTGGACGCCACGGTGGTCGCCATGGTACACCCCCACAGGTTGCTGCAGTGGGAGCGGGGGGAGCAGACAACCGTAAGTGCTTCAACTGCAATAAGCCTGGTCATTTGCAGAAAGAGTGTCCCTTGCTCTCAGCAGAAGTCAAGCAGTTTCTGCAGAAGCAAGCAGCTGCAGGGCGAGGCCGTGGCAGAGGCCGCGGTGGCCCGCAGGTGGCTGTAGTTGATCTAGCTGAACTGCGAGCTGAATGTGGTGATGGGGCAGCGCCCAATATGCCATACACGTTTCTGGTGGATAGCGGGTCTGATCTGAACATCTGCTTTGACTATAGCATATTCAGTGAGATCAAACCACCGGATATCACAGAATGCCAGCCTCTAGATCAGGGCAGGCTAAAGATATATGGCATGGGCACTATCAGGGCGAATGTGGGGAAGTACGTGACAGTGAAGGGTGAGCTGGTGCCTGTGGACATTGAGCTAGATCATGTTTACTGGTTGCCAGCCAGCCCGATAAACATCCTATCAACGACTGTGCTGAAGCGGTCGAACATATTCTTGCACACAGGCAAGGCAAATACAGTAGAAATGCCTGGCTTTCATGATCAGGCCCAGATGTTTGTGGGCAACTGTGAGCAGGGTGTGGATAGTGAGGACAACCCCACACCGAGCTGGTATTGCGGGACAGGCAGACCAATATGGGAACTGCGCCCTGTAGATTCAGGGACAGACTGGACCAGTGCTAACAATCTTTTCCACAGAAATAGGAAATGGGTTGGTGAGCAGGCGAGAGTCGCTGCAGTGGATGGTGTACCTATTGGTCAGGAGATCTTCCTTCCAGGTTGATCCATTTTTCCTGGTGCATATCGCGTTTCACCGTTCTGGCAACCGGTTTCTCAAACTGATGCGAGATAATCCAGACCTGTTCGACCTCAAGCTGCCTGAACCTACGGGAGTAGCACTTGAGTGTCATGGTTGCCATGTGGCGGAACAGAGAAGTGGTGACAGAGCACAGCATGGGGGCAAAGTGACAGAGAATGCCACGTATGCTGGAGAAGTGTTGCATGCGGATCTGGCTGGACAGATAAAGCCAGTGGGCATAGGAGGAATGAACTTCATCCTGGTAGTGGTGGATGAGTACAGCAGGTACTCGCATGTGATCCCGCTGAAGTCGAAAAGCGGTGCTGCTGAAATGATATGCCTTCTGCTAGAACGCATCCGCACTCAGACTGTCTATGACAAGGAGATAGGGGTGCGGAGGCTGCATACGGACCAGGGACGTGAGTTCAGCTCTAACCACCTGGCTCAGTACCTTGAGTGGCGGGGAATAGTACACACGTTCACTGACACCGCCCAGCATGAGTCTAATGGGTTGGTAGAGCGAAAGATCGGTGTGCTGAACACGTCAGTGCGGGCAAGCCTGCTGCAGGCAGCAGTCCCTGCATTCCTGTGGCCGGAGGCATACATGTGCGTGAACCATGCACACAACCTGACGTCGAGTACAGCACTGGAAGGTGTTCGGCGGAGGGAGGCGAAGCAGAGGCTGGAAGAGAGGTTAGTTGCCACCAGCCATGAGCCATGGTCCACGAATGAGCAGCAGCGGGCTAAGCAGCTGAGGGTCCGGAAGGCGGGAGCGCTTGCGCTGAGCCTGAAGGAGCTCTGTGAGCAGCTGAATGCCAGGAGAGATGCGGCATTTGTGGAAAGGTGCATAGAGAAATGTGGATGTCAGGGAGATAGTGCCATACTTGTTGTGGTTTCGGAAAGTCAGTGAAGATGACTTCCGTCTCGTGGTGGCACAGGTGAAGCCTTTCGGGTGCCCAATGTATGTGTATCCGCGGAGGGAGCACTTCAGGCACCTGGAGGAGCGAGGAATCCTCGGTGCCTATATGGGACCGGGTGGAGGTCCTCATATGGACAGGGTGTATGTGAAGCGTGGGAATGGGGGAGCAGTGCGGATGTACAGGCACACGGCTGCTCCACCTGCTCTGGTGAAGGATTTTGCGCAGCGATTTCACATGGCTGGGGAACCTACGGCGGACCCAGTTGTGCTAGAGAACTATGAGCAGGGTGAATTTGAGATCCTGCCAGATCAGTTCACCAGTGTAGTGCCAGAGGCTGAGTTCTTGCCCAACATGAAGAAGTGGGTGAAGAGCACCAGTGTGCGGGCAGTGCGTCCACCAGCCAGTCGTGAACACATGATGCCAGAGAGGGGTAGAAATGTGGATTGGGCTGAGGGGGAGCATCCGGGTCTGGGCCATCAGCACTGAGAACCAAGCAGAACGTTGCATAGGCGTTTCAAACCACGAGAGGAGCTACCTGAGGGTGAGCCTGAGTTCTCTCCTAGAGTGTTGGGTGCAGAGCTGCTGGCGCGCCATGAGCGCTGGCGCACACCGGAGATCAGTGATGCAGTGGTTGCAGCGCGCTGTGATCTTGCAGCGGCTGACAGTGCTGCAGCTGTGCCGCACTGGGAATATGATGCAGCAGACCAGCCGTCTGGGCCACTGAACTGCGAGTTCAGGCCTGCAGAGACAATCCCTACGCGGGATAGAGCTGTGCTGCACATGGGAGACTGTGACATCTATCCGCTTCCAACTGATGAGGAGGCGGATGAAGATGCATCTGGTAGTGAGGATGACTCTGAGCCTGAGTCTAGATCCCGCTCACGCTCAGCGGAGCCAGTCCAGCGGTTGATGGGCAAGGAGCTGAGTGAGCCACCCCCATCTGTGCGAGCTGACGGTCACGGCGGCAGCCGAAGTTACCGCGGGTCCACGTTGTCAGGGCGTGATGACCGGGACAGATATGATAAGCCACGGCATATATCTGGGTCTGAGGGCCAGGGGCAAGGCGAGCTACGGCATGTGCCTAGGGGAATAGCGACAGGCGGTGATGGCTCAGGGGGAGAGTCAGCACCAAGTGCCGCGAGGGGCAGCGGAGAACGTCTGGATCCGCCACATGAGGTGGGGATTCGATGGGTTCCAAAGCCTTTTCATTTGATTCGCAAAGTCTTGAGACCTGCTGTCCATGCTGTGGGAGCCATTATGAGTGATGTTGCTGTTGAGCGCATCTCCCCGGAGGGTGCACGTGAGCATGATGCTGGGAGCTCCACAGTGTTCAATGGTGAGAATGACGTCGGTGACTTAGCTGAAGGAGTGTCTGCGACGGCTGACAGTGTGACTCCTGATGCAGAAAAGCCGACGGGGCAGGAGGTGACTCCGAACGGTGGCCCTACTGCTAGCCTTTGTGAGTCCAGGCGTGCAGCTACCGTGAGGAAGAAGGTCGAGGTCGTAGTAGATGATCCAACGGTGCAGCAGGCCATGCGTGGCACTCACCGTGAGCAGTGGATCACGGCCATGCTCGATGAGCTGACCTCCTTGAGAGAACATGACGTGTTTGAGCTGGTCGAGTGCCCATTAGGAGCGAAGCCTGTGACAGGCAAGTGGGTGCTTAAGATCAAGCGAGGAGCACAGGGTGAAATTGAGCGTTTCAAAGCCAGATATGTAGCCAGGGGGTTTACGCAAGTGGAGGGCGTAGATTTCTTTGAGACATGGGCACCTGTGGGCAGTTATGCTACCTTCAGGGCTCTGTTATCGGTCTGTGCAGTAGAGGATCTAGAGACGAGGCATATAGACATAAAATGTGCTTTCCTGAATGGTGTTCTGGAGGAGGAAGTGTATGTGGCACAACCTCCTGTACTAGATGATGGGTCTGGTATGGTGTGGCGTCTGAAGAAGGCGTTGTATGGTCTGAAGCAGGCTGCCAGGGAGTGGCACAAAGCGCTTGCAGAGCTCTTGTTGAGTATGGGCTTTGTGAGATCAGCCAGTGACCCCGCACTGTTTATCTGCAAAGTAGGACGTTGTCTTATTTTTCTGTGGGTCGATGATCTGTTGATTTTCGGTCTGGTAGAGCAGATGGATGATGCCATCAGAAAGAGCCTTGAGGCATTTGAGGGTCGTGACCTGGGGGAGCTGGGATATGTGCTGGGCATGGAGGTCATACGTGATCGCGCTGCTCGCACTATCACCATCACACACAGAAAGAGCATCAGGGACATGCTGGAGAGATTCAGCATGAGTGAGTGCAGACGGGCGCCAACTCCTTTGGTGCCAAAGCAGAAAATGTTTAGCCTGAAGGAAGATCCTAGCCAGGAGAAGGCTACAGGCACAGAGCATAAGAGGTTTATGCAAGCCGTAGGAAGCATCCAGTATGTGGCAGTTGTGTCGCGTCCAGACATCGCGTTTCCGGCTAATGTCTTGGCCAGGCATATGGCTGGGAGTGCCAAATGTCATTGGAATGGTGTCCTTCACGTACTGAGATACCTGCGAGGGACCATAGACTTTGGCTTGACCTTTAGTGGCTCCAATGGGGGATGTGAGGTGTTGGCAGGACCAGCACTGGGAAACTTTCGAGATAGACTGCAGCTTGCGGTAGTACAAGCTTAGTCTAGGGGGAGTGTCGTGATCCAGCCATGCACAGGACTACGGTGACCATGCATGGTGGCATACACAGGACTACGGTGACCATGTGTGCCAGGATACACGGTGCTGATCCGGAGTGGCTATGGGGCAGCCATGCACCGATGGCTGACCATATGCACGAGCAATGCATGCAGATTGCGTGCCAGCAGACATTGATTCTGATCGTATCCGTATGAGTCGTTTAGAGAACGCTTATATAGGCTCTGTCGATCGTAGTGTAATCACTCTTTCTCTACTGTCCGAAGTCTCACGTGTCGTCGCCTCCAACGAAGATACAGTGCTGTCACCGGCAGATACCTAGACAGCAAGGTATGTGACAGTACCCTACCCCTGCGCATAGCTACGGCATGCTCAGGATCCCACAGGCCTTAGGCCGCGGTCCAATGGATTACAACAGATGGATGATGCCATCAAAAAGATCCTTGAGGCATTTGAGGGTCGTGACCTGGGGGAGCTGGGATATGTGCTGGGCATGGAGGTCATACGTGATCGCTCTGCTCGCACTATCACCATCACACACAGAAAGAGCATCAGGGACATGCTAGAGAGATTTGACATGAGTGAGTGCAGACGGGCGCCAACTCCGTTGGTACCAAAGCAGAAAATGTTTAGTCTGAAGGAAGATCCTAGCCAGGCGAAGGCTACAGGCACAGAGCATAAGAGGTTTATGCAAGCCGTAGGAAGCATCCAGTATGTGGCAGTTGTGTCGCGTCCAGACATTGCGTTTCCGGCTAATGTCCTGGCCAGGCATATGGCTGGGAGTGCTAAATGTCATTGGAATGGTGTCCTTCATGTACTGATACCTGCGAGGGACCATAAACTTTGGCTTGACCTTTAGTGGCTCCAATGGGGGATGTGAGGTGTTGGAAGCATTTACGGATGCTGACTTCGCCAATGGTGCTTGCTTGAAGAGCGTGTCAGGAGTAGTAGTCCGGATGCATGGGAACTGTGTGTTCTGGCGTTCAAAGAGGCAGACTATTGTGGCTGGTGATACAACTGAGGCAGAGCTCATTGCTATGAGTTCAGCAGCCAATGAGGTGATGTGGGCAAAGCAGTTGTGCACTGATCTTGGTTTGTCGGCTGTGAAGCCAACGCTGTGGGGTGACAACAAGAGTGCCAACTTGCTAGCAGTGAACCCCATCTCTAGTGACCGTTCCAAGCACATCAGGGTCAGGGACCTGAGGGTCCGAGAGTTCGTAGAACTCGATGAGTTGACTATCAGCTGAGTTAGCACGGTAGACATGCTAGCTGATATGTTCACAAAGGTGTTGGCAGGACCAGCACTGGCGAAATTTAGAGATAGACTGCAGCTTGCGGTAGTACAAGCTTAGTCTAGGGGGAGTGTCGTGATCCAGCCATGCACAGGACTACGGCGACCATGCATGGTGGCATACACAGGACTACGGTGACCATGTATGCGTGGATACACGGTGCTGATCCGGAGTGGCTATGGGGCAGCCATGCACCGATGGCTGACCATATGCACGAGCAATGCATGCAAGATTGCCTGCCAGCAGACATTGATTCTGATCGTATCCGTACGAGTCGTTTAGAGAACGCTTACATAGGCTCTGTCGATCGTAGTGTAATCACTCTCTCTCTTCTCTTCTCTACTGTCCGAAGTCTCACGTGCATTCATCCTCCACTGAAGGTACAGGCGCTGTCACGGACAGATACCTAAGACAACAAGGTATGTGACAGCACCAACCCCTGCGCATGACTACGACATGCACAGATCCCACAGGCCTTAGGCCGCGGTCCACTGAATTACGACAAAATCGGTTAAGCGCAGAGAAGTGGATAGCTTGATTGGTTACCTGTCGTTTTGTGCTACTGTGGTGTATGGAGGTAGGGCGTTCCTTCACCGTATGCGTACTGTCCGTCATGCCAAGGACTCACCTGATAAAATCAGGCCACCCGGACACCATATTCACTTGAATAAAGAGTTCGAGTTGGACCTGGAGTGGTGGCGTGATCATTTGGCCGCGTTCAATGGACAGGCTAGGGCCATCGCAACGGTGGCTCGGTGCAACGTCCGGTTGGATGTCACCGGCTTGGGGGGCCTAGGGATCTTTGTGGACGGCGCGTTTGCTCAGTTTGCATCTAGAGGTGAAGTGGCGGAGTCAGTGTATGGAGCGGGCTGCCCAGATCGTGATTGTGCGAACGATTGGGAGCTGTTCAATTTTCTGGTCATGATGCGTATGTTTGGCGCGTACCTGGCCGATAAGACAGTAGAAGTCCTGTGCGACAATGCATGTTCCGTCTCTGCAGTTCGGAAGTTTAGGGCATGGTCCATCAAGGCCGGATATTTAGCAGCCACTCTTCGAATCTCTTCTCGTTATGCGTTCGCCATAATGTACGCCTGCGGCCGGTGTGGATCGCGGGCAAGGCGAATGTTTTGGCAGACGCCTTGTCTAGACAACACTGGCCAACCGTGAGCACCGAGGTGATTGCCTACTTGACAAAGGTGGGCATGCCGCCATCGCCGTGGATAGCCAGTCTGGCGACTGTGTAATTACGATAGTGCACGTTCACCACCTCACATCAGTATACACACTCCATCCCGCGTATGCAAGCGCCCACCGTGACAAAGCAGTCAAATCCACATGGGATCACCTGCTGCAGAGCGCCCAATTGTACTGGGCCGGTGCACATGCCAATTCCACTCAACAACAGTACAACAAGGCATTCCAGTACTACTTACGCTTCTGTGTCATCTTCGGCACTCAGGAGTACGCTCTGGTTCCGGACGAACCGACGCTCATCCTGCTCGTCACGTTCCTTGCTCAGACACAACAATACAACACCATTCGGGCTACCGTCTCCGGCCTAAAGGCGAAATGGGTCGCTAGGGGCGTCCCCGTCGATTTCTCTCGGTGGCAAGATTATTTTCGCGTGCTCCGCGGCATTCGCCGCCGCCGGAGCGGACTCATCAACAAAAAGCACGCCATCTCGCCCCAAGAACTGCGTCAGATGCAGCGTTTCGTCCAGCCGAACACCTCCCGTGGTGCTGCGGTGTGGGCATGCATACTGGTGACGTGGTGGGGCATGCTCCGCGAATCCAACACCACGACCGGTTTCCAAAACCCAATGGACCCCGGCGCCTGCATCCTCGTCAGCGACGTCACGACAGACACCGCGGCCCACACCCTCCAAATCGTAGTCCGAAAGTCGAAAACCAACCAGTTCGGCGAACGCGTACACACGATCCACATAGCGGGCGATCGCGGCGATGCTCTGGACCCCGACGGCGCCTGGTGGGCGCATCTGGCGGCTAACCAGCTGCCGGCACATGCCCCCGCATTCTCGTTTAGGCAAGCGAACCATCTGGAACCGATGTTCCACTCGACGCGGGTCGAAGCGACCAAGCACCTGTTCGCCATGATCGGCGGCGACGCATCGACGGTGTCAGGACACAGCTTCTGACGCGGCGGCGCGTCTTTCGCATTCGAAGCAGCAGTTCCGGATGCGCTCATACAGCGCCAAGGCGACTAGCAGTCCGATTGCTACAAAGGGTACATCGACCTGTCTCGCGAGCAGCAACTGCGCGCGTCTCGCGCCGTGGCGGCGCGCATGCGCACCGGCGCGCCGAGCATTTCGCAGCATTCCGACAGCCCTGTCGGACACGTTGCCGTCGACCTCATGCCCCCGGTAGTCGACCCAGCATACGCGTCAGCGGATCCACTCTCGTTGCTCCAGATGAGCGATGCAGAAATGCAGGCCATTGAATGCGAGGTTGAGGCCGTTAGAGAAGGACAGTAGCGCAGACATCCGTTGACCAACAGAAAAAAACAAAACCGTATAGTTACATGGGTAGCCAGACCGTGGTGCCTAGTTGAGGTTTCGGGGGGTTTCGGGGGGTTAGGGCCCCTCTAGCTGGGGCTCCCGACTACGCAGGTCCCGAGCCTAGCGTTGCACTGCTCCTCGATCACGAGAGCATGCACAGCCCGGAGCCCCGAGCTGCCACGCGCACGTGCACAACCTTCTAGAAGGTTAGTCCCGAACAGCGCGGCTGCGGGGCGTTGCGGTGTGGCGGTTTCCCCCGAGGAGCCTCTGGTTCCACACCTGGATTTCCAGGTGAGTCGACATAGCGAGGTCAGCATGCAGGTGCCACTGATGGCGTGAGTGTTACACGGAGATGAACGCAATAGCCCGGCAGCGAGGGCAACGGAAGGAAAGTAGACGGCCAAAACCCCCGAAAGTAGACACCAGCAAAAAGCAATCACTCTCCCAGGCGAAAAAGCCACAACGAACCGACACAGCCGACACAACCACACCCACGCACCCACACGCACGCGCACTCCCGCACCCCTCCACTACGGCACCCGCGCCACAACCGCGCACAGCAACAACCACCACCGCACTACTGCCCACCCCAGCAAAACCAGCCACCACCGACCCCCCTACAGCAGCACCCCCACTCCATCCTGCCCCACTGGAGCATTCCATCACGGGCCCCCCGCACATGAGAGCCCGGGGGCGCACGCCCCCCACAGTGCAAGGCGTACCAGCCCTCCCCCTCCGGCCGCCCGACAGGGGCCTCGGGGCGGGGCGCGAAGGGCACTAGCGGCGCCGCATCACTCCCCCCACGGTGGCTCGCGGGAAGGTTCGGCGGGCCAACACGACCAGACGCGGGGCCGGCCTGCGCTGCTGCAGCCGCGGCACCCGGTCCAGCAAGGCGGCCAGCGACCGCCTATAGCACGTCCGACGGGACATCGTGGCCAGGCACCACCGCCCTGCCCGCCAGCCGCATACGCAGCGGAGCCGCAGCGAGGACCTGGCGCGTCACACCACGGCACAGAGTGGTGGAGAGTTCGCACATGGCATGGCGTGAGTGCAGGTAGGAAAGGAGTCCCATGATGGGAAGAACCACCGAGGAGCCTGCCAAGCCTGCCACTGCCGCAGAACCATGCTGACGCAGACAGTCCCGGATCCGCGGATATCCAGCCGGATGCTGTGACACACATGCATCTATGCAAGGCAATTCGGAAGCTATGTCGTCTGCAACACTGAAACAGGCTGGAGGAAGTATGCGAGAGTGCACGTGGACTGCATGAACGAAGTGTGCGTCGTTGGGACTTGAACTTCGTGCAGGGATGTGTCGGAGAGTTACGCGGCATCACCGGCCAGCTCTGCTGAGAGGCCTCTGAACGCAGACACACGTCTCGGCATACGTAGGCATTCGTGAGACATTCGTTCACCACAGCTCAAGTACCCCAAGGTACTGCCCTTCACACAGACTGGGTTATACCGGAACACATACACACGGCGAAACTGATAACATCCTGGCAACAAGCTTTCAACTGCGGTCGTGCCTGACAAGTTGAAGCCCTGCCGACATGACGACTGTGGATTTACATGGAGATCTACGCATAACAGTGCACAGGTGCGCGCTTTCATGTTCGCCATTGAAGCATCGGTATTTGGCACATGGATCCCATGGTGTCTTTCTGCAAAGTTCAGCCTTTTAGAACACAAGATTACTCCAGAGATTGCTCTCCTGGTTCGCGTATCTTCCGAGGCAGCATATGCTGGCCATCGGAGTTGGTTGGCTGGTTTTCCTGTGTGCGCTGCCTCTCCGTTGAACACCATCTTGAAGATGCTTTACAACGTCCTTTAATGTTCCTAAGATAACGCTTTGAAACGCCTACGCTTGCGTGGATTGCTTTGATGAAGTCCATGTGCCCGTCCAGCACTGTCATGATGGCCATGTTGACGCAGTCATTGATATCCCCGTGTTCAGCTGAGAATGGGAGTGTGAACCATTTCCTATACATTTTTGTGATCAGTGGCAAAGCGGCTGACCACGTTTTCTAATCACCATAACTTGAAGTGCTGCGGTTCGATCTCACCAACATGATGCAGCAGCAGTGGGTATGGAGGTACAGCAGTTGCACTGTGGATACATTAGTTGTTGTGCATCTCTCAGCACGTTCATACATCCAATTCGCAGCTACTTTGTTTTAGCTTGATCTGCTATAAAGCCTCTCAAGTTCACCCTGCATTTCACTCATTGACGGCAGAGCTGGCCCATTGCAACACACATGAAGATGCGACACCTTGCAGGGCTGATGAGGTCAAGAACAGTGAATCGCTCGGCTTGGGAATGCTGGGGAAAGGCATTGCCAAGATTGCCAGGCTGAAGCCCGATCCATACGTCAATTTGCTGCTTGGCGGTGTGACTTCACAGCAGTCTCACTGACGTGAGGGCAGACCTAGTCTGACTGCATCACCTGAGAGAGTTTATCATTCATTCAACTGCTGCATTGGCATGCAGGAGTTAAGTTGGCCACAACATCAACAGTAGATGATACCCTCAACCCTGAATGGGAGGAGACTTTCCTGTTCAGCGTGTGTCATAAGAATGTCGCAGACCTTGTACTTGAGGTGATGTCTGCTTGCACCCAATGCCACTGTCTATTGTGACTTGCTGTGTATGTATTGGCCTCATCCAGTTCAGTGTGGTACTGATATAATATCACAATGCACAGGTCAAGGACAAGAATCCCGCAGGAGCGGCAACACTTGGCACATGTAGCATTCCTTGCCACCAGATCATTGCCACCAGTACTATCGAAGGTGCACAGCCTTTATACACAACTAAGAAAGCCCAGAAAGGCCATCTTTTCATATCGCTGCAGTACGCTCCATTCAAGAGTGACGAGGCGCTCACAGCTGAGGTTCCGGGCATGTACTTTGATGCGCACCCAGGCAACCATATGAGGCTGTACTCCTGTGCCCACAGCTTGCCTGATATGATCCAGCCCATTGATGTGCGGTCAGGGATACCATATGAGGTGCATTCATGCTGGAACGACATATTTGCCGCTATCACTTCAGCCAAAAATTTTGTCTTCCTGACAGGCTGGAGTGTCAACCCATTCATACGGCTGGTCCGGGATGAGAACGGACCAGAGCAACAGAAAGAGCTAGGCCAGCTTCTCAAGGTGTGGTTGTGTGCTGGTGACTGCAGCTGGTGTATGAGTGTGTGATCTTACAGTCAGACCTGCCAGCATCAACGTGACAAGACTGCACTGGGAGATGGCTGCGTTGCCGTCATGGCACAAGCCATGATGGTCTCTAGTAGCAAGTGGCAACAGCCTGCCTGTGCTTGTAGGATGCTGCTGATCGCGGCTGTGATGTCCGTCTTCTGGTCTGGGATGACCGTACCTCAACAAACCTATTCGGAGATTTCTTGTCTGCTGGGGTGATGAATACTTTTGACGAAGCTGTGCGGAAATATTTCAAGGATTCCCCCAACATCCATTGCAGTCTGGTTGGCCGGTCTGGTGGTGCTGGCAACTCCATGCTAGAGGGGCAAACCGCAGCGAGCTGCTTTTCGCATCACCAGGTGCACTGCAGGAGTTTTTGCACCTCTATACCTGGTTGAGTTGCACACGTTTGGAATCTTAGAGACTGTCATTTTCCCGCATCTCTGATGCTGTGAGATGTTGCAAACTTCTGTCCTTGCACCCCAAAACAATGTCGGATGTATGCAGAAAACCATTATGTGTGACTCTGCGATGCTCGACGGAGCGCCGCAACGGCAGGTGGTAGCTTTCATTGGTGGCCTCGATGTCACTAAAGGCCGCTACGACACACCTGAACATCCCCTCTACCCCCCCGATGACCGCTTCCAAGAAGACTTTAGGCAGGTGTGGTACACAGCAGGTCATTTGCACTGAGGGACACGCTAATGTGTATCTGCCTCAGAGCACCAACAGCTTTGTCCAATGCAGCCTAGCTATGACTGTGAAAACGGGCAAAAGCCAAAGCAGCCATGGCAAGACATCCATAGCCGAATTGAAGGCCCGTCTGCCAGAGATGTCGTGGCCAATTTCCGGGATCGGTGCGTCTGAACTTATGTCTCATGCAGAATCTCTGCATTAACCCACATTGACTATTGCAGAGTACCACAAGCAAGCAGCAATTTATTCAGTTGTGATGGCATGTACCCTATGATGCAATAGCGTAGTGATCATCTGGCCTTACGCAGGTGGGCCAAACAGGTTGGCGAAGCATGCACAAATCCTGAGGATCTGGGTTGTGTTTACCCCATATACTCTGACACTGAAGCATTCACAGTCCAGGTCGTTCGATCCATTGATGGACGATCTTGTGTCTTTGATGAGGCTCGAGCAAGTCGTTTGTTCTTGAAAAAAGGCCGAGATGTGGACCAGTCTATCTACAAGGTGAGACAGTATGAAACCTGTGCGACAGTTTGTGAGAGCGCTCCAGCAGGTTGTCGTCGCGGGGGTGACTTACTTCTTGTGCAGGCATATGTACATCTCATCCGGAGGGCACAAAAGTTTGTTTACATTGAAAATCAATACTTCCTTGGATCATGCTACATGTGGCGCAGCGAAAAAGGTTTTCTCACCCAACTGCTGATTGAGTTCTGCAGCAAGGGTCAGTATTGCCATCAGGAAACACATTATGCATCTTTCTGGTCTGCAGATTGCGGCTGCTCGCATACAGTCGTTGCTGAATTGTGTGAAAAGATTGTGGGGAAAATCAAGGCAGGGGAGGACTTTGTGGCTTACGTCGTGCAGCCTCTGTTTCCAGGTCCAAGTCCCTCACAGCCTTAGATTATGTAATGGCAGACACAGCCAGTGTCCTCCCACGATTGTTATACGCCTGCCTTGAAGCAGGGCAGCTCTCATGCCCTTGCCAGCCCTGCGAGGATGCTATATCGGACCAATTATGATGATTTACTTTGGAAGCAGTTCATGCAGAGGGAGACCCATACTCTGATTCCGTGGCGGCGATTCTCAGATTCCAGCAGCTCACAATGGAGGCAATGTATGACACAATTCACCAGGCGTTGCGAGTAGTGGGGAGCGACCGAGCACCAACAGACTACCTTCAGTTCATGTGTCTTGGCAAACGCGAGGAAGGCCCACAGGATGGACCGGTTGATGTCAAAGGCAGGGCATCAGCGGGAGTCCTCAGCCACAGGTTCAGTCTTTGTGTGCAGTACGTGCTGCTGTAACACAGTCATCACATGTAATGCTGTTCGATCGCAGGCTTTCGCCATGTCTCCTGCTGCGTTGCTGATAAAATGATGCTTGCCTGCCGTTTGCAGGAACCGCCGGTTTATGGTCTATGTCCACAGCAAGCTGATGATCTGTGATGATGCGGTTGCGATCATTGGGTCAGCAAACATCAACATGCGGTCACTGGCAGGGACGCGTGACTCCGAAATTGGAACTCTGCTGTTCCAGCCCAGTTACGATGTGATGGGAACCGGAAATCAAGCTACAATACCTCGTGGACACATTCACGGCTTCCGCATGAGCCTGTTTGCAGAGCACTTGAAAGCTGTATACCCAGCTGAGGAGGACCTGCTGCGCGACCCATCCACATTAGAGTGTTCCCGCCTTATTCAGCAGCGTGCCAAGGTATGATTTACACTTGCCACCTCCCATCGTGTTCTTCACTGTGCATTGTAGAACTCAGCGAGTCACGTTGGAACAAATGCGGATGACAGGAGATTATTGCCACTGTCTAGGATGACGGTCCTATGGTGTGTACAGAAGAACTGGGATGTTTTCATTCATCCAAGCGAAAACCGGAACACCCTGGGTCACTTGATGGCATATCCCCTCGAATTAAAGACTGGAGGAGGTATCAGTTTACGACCTGCTTGCGACTCGATTCCAGACTTTCCCGGGACTAAGATGTTTGGCTCAGGCACCAACCTGCCCAATGTGTTGACGACTTGATCAAGCATCGCATGGTGCTTGTATTGAATTCAGTTACAGTCAGGTGTCCTGGACACATTCTCAATCACTGGTGAATATAGGCCACGCAGAGGCATGTCCAGGCCCAGGCCTTGCAGAGGTGTCAGTGTAAGCAGTGCTCGATCTCGCCCAAAACGGGATACAGATTCACTCACAAGAAGCTTGTTACACTCTCCTCGAGAGCTCTCAGATCATCGGCATTGCCCAGTTTTTGAACTATCGATCGAACTTGATCACCGCTCATTTGATATGGCTCACTGCAGAGCTGTTCGATCACCTGATCAAGCGCCTGGCGATTTCGCTGGAGCAATTCATATGAGTGTTCCTCAGCCTGCAGCACTTAGATCGTCGTGCATAGACAGCCCTCATAGAGTTGATGATTGAGCAAATTTGGCATGCACACACCTGCTTCAACATGTCTTGCATCTGGAATTGAGCCTCGGTCAGCGTTTCCACAGAGGTTCCTGGGCCAATATACATCTGGACCTCATTGGATAGCTCTGAACTCAGATTGGGCTGTGAAATCATCTGCGGCCCGATGCGTGGATTATCTGACATTGCAGACCCCAAAACTAACATGTGTACAATGTTACGCGCATGATTGATGTTCTCCATATTCAGTGAAGACACCTCATCTTCTCCTAAGAGCAGCCGCTCAGCAGCCCGTCCTGCTAAGACCACTCTCAATTGCTCCTGCAAACGAGGGATATCATACCACAACGGCAAGACCACTCATGTCCAAGGTGCACCGACAATTTGAAGGGCTCAATTCCAAGAGCCTCTGCCGCGAATGCTCATCGTTCGCCATTCAATTTGATGGGACAGACATCCACTCAGGTATTGTCTTTTTGTACCTAATTGTTACGTAGGTGTTGAAGGTTTTTCAATCGCTAACTCCGGAACAGCACCAACCGCGCAGTTATAAAGGATACGTGCTGAAGTGTCTCTAGCCGTTCACCACTCTGATGTGGGACCACCAGAGCTCATACTGTTGTGGAAAAATTCTGGCACTGATAGGTGGCAAGCTGTGGCCAGCTCAAGAGAAGCATGACTCGCACCTCTAGGTACCTTTTCGTGTACAGCTCTGTCATGGAGCGCTGTTCGTTATCCTGCAGCACAGTTTGCCCTAGCTTGCGCTTCTCTGTCGGCTGTGTGTACACGTACTCCACTGGCTCGATTGCCGGCTGCAAGGAGGCAGTGACGGCTGTGGCCGCCTCGAGCACTGCAATACGCCACGTCACCTGTGGTGTGTGCTGGCCAGCCGGGAGGCCTTGATGCTCATACTGCAGAGCCATGCGGAAGTCCTCGCCGGTGATTGCATCCCTTCCGTTGCGATTGGCCATCAGTGCTGCGACATTGCACAAATTGGACAGCATGGCGCCTGTGTATCCGTCGGTGGAGAATGCAAGATCATGGATGTCCACAGTCTCTGGCTTCCACTGAAACTTGCGTAAATGCACATACAGCACATCAATTCGGCCCTCTCTTGACGGAGGTCCGACATACACCTGTATGTATCAAAGATGTTGACAATCGGATCCAGGTCCTGCACACTTGCGAGACGGAACTGTCCTTCATCCTGATAATTCCTGTGAGTTCAGGCATGACCCTGATGCAGGCATGCACACTTGGCAGCAGTGGAGTAAGGACACGGCTCAGCATACATCGTGTGGGAAGACGTTTCACACATCTTGGATCACATGCAGGGCTAAGTTAGATATTGTCACAGCTGCTTCCTACAGAATCACACAAGCAGATAGCTGCCGGGCTGGCTGTGGCTGCAGCTCCTCGGACCGGTGCCTCGCGGCCTCACAGATGGCCGTAGCGCGCGCCGGCGCGCCCGTGCAGACTGCTAGTGTCGAGTCGGCGACCGCTTGTGGGTCCGGCGCGTGCTGACTGTGTGTTTGGTGTGCGCGTGGGCTGCATGGTAATGCGCGGTGTGCGAGTGTCTGCTTTCAAGCTGGCGCTGGTTCGTTCTGGCATTTGCTCGTGCGGCGCGTGGCCTTGGTGCTTACGGTGGCCGGTTTGTCTGTTTGCTTGTTGCCTGGTCTATTGCCTCGGCGCTGCTGAGCCCTAGATCTATCACTAGACTGTGTAACACAAGCAGATAGGCGCATGAACACGTGACAATGAGTGCCCAGGATCCTGCGAGTTTGTTCTGTGAAATGTGACGTCACGGCATCTGTACAGCTGCCACGTGATCTCACCTGTCTATCAAAGCGCCCGGGGCGGATGAGGGCTGGGTCCAGGATGTCACGGCGATTTGTGGCCGCAATGACGACCACACCACTTCGCGCGTCAAACCCGTCCATCTCTGACAGCATCTGGTTGAGCGTCTGGTCTCGTTCATCGTTGCCGACAGAGCCCCCACGCACGCGCCCAACAGCGTCTATCTCATCAATAAAAACAACTGCCGGTGCATTCTCACGGGCAGTCGCAAACAGGTCGCGCACTCGTGCGGCGCCCACGCCAATGAACATCTCCACGAACTCTGATGCATTCACACCCAGAAATGTCGCATTGGCCTCTCCTGCCACAGCACGAGCCAGTAGCGTCTTGCCGGTACCTTCAGCAATGCCACTTGCCACCTGACTTGCTTCCCAAGTGAACTCATCGGTGACATGCCCTATCTGACCAAGCGCATTGTGTGCACTCGACGTTAAGCTCAGGCAGGAACATACGATAGGACAGGCGTGTGTGTGTTGTGCATGATGTAGCAGCGAGGCAGATCACCGCCAACCCAGCACGCCAGGGCAAAATTATACCACAACCACAATCACGCAATACAGTGCAAATGGCATGACTCAGTGCTGAACCCTGGGCTCCTGCAACAACAACTGTGCCAACATGTAAGAAGAAACCCTACAAAATGCATCGCTTGCATGACACGCTCCCTCGCCACCGCTAACCGCTACAGCAGACCGCCTGGCCGCATGTGAGTGGTAGACAGACAATGTTGTCGGTCGCCGGAATACAGCGGTAAGGGGAACGAGACGTGCCGCGCGCTGGGTAAGAAAGACCACACTGGATGACCAGTCGCAGCATTGGGTGCTGTGCATAAACCCAGACAGAACACCGCACCGGGTGGGCCGTAGAGCAGGCACCCACGTGGGCTCCGGGCACCAGATTTCGCATATCGCTCGGGGAAGTTAAAAAAGTCCACAATCTCTGCAAGCTCCTGCTTAGCTGTGTCGATGCCTGCGACATCGTCAAAGAAAACTTCGTCATCCTCAACATTCTTCAGCTTACCCTGCACAAAGCGTCACTTGTGACAGATTACATACACTGTCCGCAATGGTGACAAGAGGCAGCGACTCTTTGGCTTACTCCTTTGCTGGAGGATAAACAATACACAGAAATGCTGCATCGCAGCACTACATGCTGCCGCGCCAATACATCCGCACCAATGCATCCTTCGCTTCATAGGGGGCGCATGTGCGACAGCTCAGAAGTGCAAATTGTGTGTGCCAGCGGATGTGCCGTGCTGTTTTACCCAAGCCTAGGGCATCGTTAATACCTTGAGTCGTGTCCGGTTGACGCTTCGCAGGCGGGCCTTCCGAATCTTGAGCCCCCGCATCTTGTTCACGTCCTCCGGCTCGCTCTGCTGCTCACCCTTGAGCTGTGCCTGGCGCTTGCGCACGTTCTCTTCCTCCTCCTCCTGCAGCGCCCAGCCGCCCTGCTCCTGCCGAGCGCGAAGCCGCCGCGCGTCTGCCAGCATTGCCTGCAACTCCTCCTCCTCCAAGTCCAACTTCAACCGCGCCACCTCCTTCCTCACCGCCGCTGCACAGCATGATGCATGTCATACCAAGTAACCTCGCTGCATGCTTACAGCGCCAAGCACTTCTGATCCTCAGCAGGCGTGAGCACTGTTCGCGCCCATTCTCAAGGCTGCGGGCCGCACCCTCGTCCATGTTGTTGACGACCATCTTCTGAAGTCCAAGGATTTTGTCGTCTTCCCTCGCCTGCATTTTTGCTTGGTCAGCATCAGAGCGCTCCTTCTTCCGCACTTGGCTACGATCTGAGAAATCGCCCTTTAGAATATCCTTGAACTGGACAGCGGCCCAGATTAGGAGGAAGCCAAGGAATGGAAGGTTCTTGATGGCAACCTCAACCACGTTCTGGAATGGAAATCCTTGGTAGGGCGTGAGCTCGCTCGGGGTGGGCATGGTCGGGAGCCCACGGCTAGTGACTCCATGTGTCTCCATTGCATACCGGACTCTGCACGGATAATGGCAGCATCGCTAGTTTGGCGTTGCTTCCTCCGGCATGGTCCAAACATATTCGCCAGTCATATGTTTGAGTTCCTCTTACCAGGCAGATGCAATTAGAGGCCGCAAAACTGATTATAAGTCTCACCTGATTTCCTCCATCGGGACATTGGACTGAAAGAGGGTTCCATCAATGTACTCAACCAGGCATGGGCCATCAACTACTGCCGTGCCTTTGTGATCTGCCTTGAACCAGCTGACAGATTTTACTTTCCCCTGCCGTATTGACTTCAGGAGATCGTTGTACGAAAGTTGCCGCCGAACTACAGGCAGTCCAAACCTTGGCTCGTACAAGTACTGCTTTGGCTGTGCAGGAGCCGCCACTACCTCTGCACTGTCTGGGACAGCCTGCACAAACCGTAAAATCGTCAGTTTCAAAACTGAAATTAAATCTGGCCTTGCAATCGCAAGGTGGAGTATGATTGATTGTTTTGCACTGGCAGCGCATGCCACCGACCAAACATACGTACCCCAACACAGCATTGCATGATCTGCAGACATTTATGCCAAAAATCAGGACAATTTACGCTGTGGGAAAGACGATGAACGTGCCTTCACGCAAGCTTTGGAACATGCTCCTGTTGTGGACCGGTGTACCGGGCCAGCTGCACGGCCGTGCGTTGCCACGCGGCAACCAACATTGCCGTAAAAGCGTGACATGCTTGCCAAATATATGTGGAATAAATTTCAACGTTCCGAATTACATCTGTGCGCAACAAACACGCGACGTCATGTTCAACCAGCTCAACCGCGCGCCGAACGTCGCATGCACTGCTAGCGCGAAATTTCTATGTCCTCCAGCCACGCAAGCTGATCGAGGCAAGGTTTTCTACGTTTACACTTGTCACAAGATGCGCGATCCCGGCGTGCGCAATTCTGGGTTTGCATGCGCGTGGGATCCGACAGATTTAAACGAGCTGTCCAGCATCTCAGTGTACACGAGCAATCATGTTTCGTGAAACTGATGTAAGCTCAATAGTTGTGAATCATCTTGCTGCTGCATTGCCATGGGTCGCAGTGGTATGGGCCGCTGATGAGGGCTCCCGGCCGCGGGCTGCAGCTTGGCAGATAGCGCACCGTTTAGGGTGACGACCCCAGTAGCCACACAACATGCCGCGCGGGTTGTCCGTGGCGTACGGGACCTGCGATATATCCTGGATCCGCGCACCTGGCTTTATAGGGCCCCGTCTCAACGGGATTCAGCCCAACTCTTCATCAGAACCGAGGAACGCTTGCAATGATGCGCCATTGCTATATGTCCCGTTACATCGAGGGGCTCCGATCCAGTGCACTAAGCGAACGCACAACAAGAGTCTAGACTCACATGCTACCCAGCAGATGCGAGCCGGCCAGGCAATCACCTGGCACGAACTGCGCACCCGTGAGTCGTGCTACCCTGGACATGGTCTTTCTGATCACAAACCCGTTTCCTTTCACTGTCGCCGCACTAGACTCCCGCAAGGAGTTCTCAATCCAGCGAGCCTTCGCTAGCTTGTTGAACGGCCCAACCAACGACACTGCCAGCGTGTTGAGGTACTGCATGGCATGCGACCCTAGTCTGCCATATGTCTCGTGCACAACCGGCACCACCTTGTACGATCCCCGCACACTCTCTTTGTATTTGTTGAGTTTGAACTGTTCGCGTACGGCGGCCGCGTGCCCCTTTGCCCCCGATGCTTTCCCCACCACAGCCACCCCAGATGGGTGGATGAAGCTGACATCTAGCACATACACATCCACGTCCGGACCATTTGCTAGGATGTCCCCCCTACTGTCGTCCCTGTAGCGTCTGTCCAGGCTGCGCATCACAGGCTCAATTGATGTGGACACCCCTGCCGCTCTTACTCAACGGCGCCAAGCCGGAACGGCAATGTTGTGGCGCAACGTCCAGCAGTCGGCATTGTGTCGACACGTCATGGCATGATCTACGTCGCCGGGCTTCACCCGAGCATTGCAATCACATATCACTTCCCCATCTAATGGCGGCAGGGGGGAAAGTCCGCCCCTGAACCGCATCCCATGCATAAACTCCCCATCATTCAGAGTCAGCATGCGGTTGGTGGGAGGGAATCCAGGAACAGTGAGGCAACACGACAGGCGCAGCTGCGCATGCGTGCAAGGTCCTTTGCACCACCAGGGGTGCTGCCCAGCTGTTGCAGCAGCGCGTCGTGCCGTGTCTGCGCTACTGCCCTGGTCACTTTTCTGCTCATACCGGGAAGGCCAGTGGCGATGAAGACGTTATCGAGCTCCTCTGGGCCCCAGTCTGCCTCCGGCGGCATTGCTGCACGCAGCGCTGTCCATTTTTCTTGTAGGCCTGTGGCAACGTCGCCGTCGGCGAATGGGCGGAAGTCGGGGGGGCCATCGCGCATGGCGTCATGCGCCAGCGCGGCATTGGACAGATAGGCTGCATCTGCCTCGTGCTCCGTGACGTCCATGAGGCCGAATCCGCCGTGGCGTATCGGTAGGCGGAGTTGCTCCTCGGCGACGGTGGGCATCTGCGGGTGGTTCATGATCTCCCGCGCCGCCGCCATTACCCTGTCTTGCAGCCGCTGCACCGCGTCTTTGACCGAGTCCCACGCGGCGACACGGATTAGGTGGGTGAGGGCAAGCTGCACAGAGCCGCGGAGCAGCAGGAACTTGTCCTGGGCAGGCAAGGGGAGAGAGAGGAGGCGATCAATCTTCGCACATGCGGTTGTCGCGTGGCGGTTGCAGTAGTCCTTGACGTAGGTGGTGTGGCCGATGGGCGTGCCTGCGCAGGTGACGCCGTGTGGGCGCAGCGGCACGCCTGTGGCGTCGGCCACGGCCTGGGCCGCGTCGCGATCAATGATGGATGTGGCTGCACTCTTCGCGCGGCTGATGCGGAGGCCGATCGGGTGGGCGTGTTCCTCCAGGGTGGTGAAGGCCTTGATGATGGGTTTGCCGTTGCCGCGGCTGCTGCAGTCATCGGCATAGGCAAGGAGGGCTGCGTCGGCGGGATCTGCGGTGGCTTGGGCGGCTTCGAGAGCCGGCTGGCAAGGGGGTCGCCCTGTTTCACACCTCTGGTCGATGTGATAGGGGCTGTGCCTGGTGGGGCGCCTATGACGTGGTGCTGGGTTGGTGCTGTGTTGGCCCATATGGCGTATGGGAGGAGCTGTGGGGCGCGCTGATGGACTGCGTCGAGCATGGCCTGGGTGTGGATGGAGTTGTATGCGTTCTTGAAGTCCACTGACAGGATGACGGTGTCGAGATTCCCAATGGCAGCAGACGAGAGCGCATGGCCCATGGTCTGAGCGCCGCCGGAGATACCGACCCCAACCTGCAGTGGGGCAAGGCTGGGGCCCACTTTGCTGCATGCTCTGAGTGCACAGAGGCTGGCGATGCGGACCCAGACTTCTTGGACGGCGATGGGGCGGATGCCGCCGTCTGGCTTGCGGATGGGGACGAGTCTGTTGCTGAAAAGGGCTGTCACCTGCGGAAACTGGCCGCTGATGACCTGGTTGATGAGGTGGAGGATGGCGTCTCTGGCCTCGGTGCTGGCGGATGCGGCGGATCTGACGTGTTCGTACGTCCAGCCGCTCAAGCCGGGTGCAGAGGAGTTGGGAAGGTTGCCGAGGACACGTTCTAGGTCGTCCACAGTGATGTGTGGTGCGGCTGTGTCGATGGGAGGTGGCTGGGCTGGTTCTCCTGGGGGGTGGAGGTCTTGGAGGTTGGCGAGGTCTTCTGGTGTGGGCTGCTGGACGATGGAGCCGGGGGCGAGGCATCCGGCTGCTCAGGAGAGGCTGTGCATGGTCAGCTTTGTGTGGATGCGGGCTGCTGTGCGCTGGTCGGATGTCTGCTTGGCTGGGTTGGAGCGGGGTTTCTTGCGGCGTTCTTCGTATTGGATGGGATCCCTGCCTTCGCTGTGGGCGAGGATCCGTGCTGCTATGCGGCGTTTGAGTCCGTTGTGGCTGTCGTCGGTCAGGGTCTGGGCTGGGTACCACAGCATGGCTGTGGTTGCAGCTGTGGCTGCGGCGTGGTCTGTGGCATCGGACATGGCTGTGACGAGCTTGGCCAGGCCGTCCCCGAAGGCGTGTGCGGAGCCTTTTGGGATGGTCTGTCTTGGTCTGGATCGGTCATCGTTGTTGGGGGTGTTTGGTGGGTGGGGTCGCTGGTCTGCTGGGGGGGGTGGGGGTTGCCGGGGTGGAGGCGCATGGGATGTGCTTGCGTGGGGCTGTTGGGCTTGCTTGTGGGGTGGTGTTTGGATGGGCTTGGCTCTGGCATTCACTGCCTGCCGGTGTCTGCTTGATTCTTCGGTGGAGGTCTTGTGGGTGCACGCTGCGCTGCCTGCGCCTGCTATTTTGTGTGAGCGGATGGGGTAGCTGAGGACTTTCTGGCACTGCGGGCATTGTACAGAGTCGATTGCTGCTAGTTGGTCGGGCTGCCATTGGGCTGTCGGGTGATCTTGGTTGATATGCTGGCGGAGCGAATTGGAGTCCTGGCGAGCACATTTGCAGGTTGGATGCGGACATCGTAGTCCGGTGGCTGGTGTTGGTCGGGTCATCTGGTGTTGGGTGTGTATGCTGTGAGGTGGATGTGGCGAGTTGCTGGCATGGTGGTGGTTGCTGGGAGGGACGCCGTTGGGCTGGGGTTGTCAAATCTGTCTGCGGGAACAGTCAATACAAGCTACTGACCACTCTGTTTTCTTTTATGGGTCTTTGTGCGTGTTTTCTTTTGGCACTTTCCTAAGGTTCGTGCTGTGGGGTACAGCTTGGCGTGACTACGTGCGTCGGAACGCGCACGAAACAGCAGTCAGCTGTCGATACCATACGAATCATCATCTACGTGGGCCTGATTGGCGCGCGGACGGCCGGCCTGGTTGGTCAGGTCGGTCGCGAAATCATCTATTCCAGAGAAGTTGCATGGCCGCTTCCTCTTCTGGGCTCAGGGGGCGGAAACGGGGACACAGACATCTACAGTCTACACTCAGATGCGTAGTTTTCTTTTTGCATCTGCACGCGCGGGTTCTTTTGGCGCGTTCCTACACAACTCTGCGACGTAACAACGAACATGGTTGTATCGCGCACACTCGCTATTTTTACCAGTGGAACTGCACAGACACTCTACAACAGTACATCATCACAGGATTCTTTTTGCACGGGGTTTTGTGCGGTCCTACTGAGCCGGGTCGGGTTGACGCTGGTCGGCCACGACACGGAAACATAGCATGTATACACCTCTGATGGGAATGCAATGCAAACCTCAACATTGCTGTATGTCTATTTGGATAATTAGCCTGTTACGTTTATATTGGCCATCCTTCTCTTGTTTCCTCTCGCAGCGTCTCCGACACACCAGTATGTACACAGCGCGATCTCTATAGCGCCTGCCTCAGGATATACAGCTCCTACAATATGCACCAGCTTGCTGTCACGGTTTTGCTCAGAGTCGAGCGTTGATTTTTCGGCTTCTGTAACGCTGCCACACTCACGACTTCAGAACGGACACAGCCAAGCGCACGGACCACAAAAGTTCAGGAATGACACGCAATACAATAAATATGTATCGTATGTATCGTGATGCGCAGCCACAGCTGCTGCAGCCGGCTGCGTCAGCCACTTGCTGCAACCGGCTGAAGCAGCCACTTGCTTCAGCCGGCGGAAGCAACCACATGCTGCAGCCAGCTGAAGCAGGCACCATCAATCACACCATCAATATGACACGAGATACACAACGATCCACAAAAGCTGCTGCACAGCCAGAGCTGCTGCAGCCGGCTGCATCAGCCACTTGCTGCAGCGTACCACCATCAATTACACCATCAATATGTGTTACACAGTGATAGATCTAGGACTCAGCAGCGCCGAGGCAACAGACCAGGTAACAAGCAAACACCATCAATATGACACGAGATCCACAATTGCTGCACAGCCACTGTTGCTGCACAGCCACTGTTGCACATCCACAGTTGCTGCAAACAGCTGAAGCACCATCAATAATACCAGCTACACGAAGAAGAGATCCACATGGCAGACCGTTGTTGTGGAATGGCATTCCACAGGCAATAATGCATTACACTGCTTGGACAAGCTAACTGACTCAGAAACATACAGCATCAGCAGGTACCAGTCAGTCGAACCACACTGCACCCCATCAAAGTGTGCACACACAGTTCACACCAGTCTGCCTCGTCAGCCCACTGGGCAGGTCGATCACGTCCGGCAGCCAATACTTCATGTCATACCCTCACCCAGCAAGCCATAAGGATAACGCCCAGCCTGGTAGGTTAAATTCATGGTATCAAACATTCGCGGGTCATCCCGGGGCTTAATGACGTCGCAGTGTGGTTTCTATCATGATATCAGCAGATCCGAACTGGCCGGCACCTCGGAGTAATCGATCGCGACGTGGCCACCTGGCCGACGCCGGAGTACTGCCGCGCTTCCAGTCACGACGATATAAGCCTTTCAGGTCTGTCAGGCACACCATGCTTTAACCAACTCATAGTCAGACCTCCCTCACTATCATATCAGGTCCCTGTGGGCACTGTCAAGTTGCTCGCAGGTTCGGCGAGGCCAGCTCTAACGTTAGCAGGGAGGTTCCTGGGCGCATTCCAACGTTAACGGTATTTATACCGTGCGCTTGCTGGGGTTAGACACACTTGGAGCGACCTAACTGGGGCGCCACCCATTTCCATGCACACTGTTTGAGATCTGTTTGCAGTATCCACGCTGTTCGTTGTGTACTGTGTTATACCATTGTCCTCTCGACCTCCGTGTCTGGACATTTTATCGGCCCATCCATCGATTCACCTCAGAGGTACGCACCCCTCTCGGCTTTTATCTTAGCCTGACAACCGTGCTAGCCTCGATGCAAGTTTCAAACAAGCAGCAAACAAACCATTAATGCCCTACTGTCCATCAGCAAACACAAGAGGCTACTTCTGCTGCTTTTCTTGCTTCAGGATTTTCAGGAGAGGGAGGGTTAGGGGAGAGGGGAGAGGGGAGAGGGAGAGGGAGAGGGAGAGGGAGAGGGAGAGGGAGAGGGAGAGGGAGAGGGAGAGGGAGAGGAGAGGGAGAGGGAGAGGGAGAGGGAGAGGGAGAGGGAGAGGGAGAGGGAGAGGGATCCCTTGTTCGGACGTGGACACGCTAGAGGTCTTGGATGTAAGTCACGCCGACCAAGGCGCTGAGAACTGGTGGGATCTTGTGGCATCGTTGGATGTGGGAGCTGGCAAACTGCATGGCAGTGGTGGGTCAGTATATGACGTGTAGTGCTTGCTTAGTAGGGTTTGTGGCACTGTTGTTGTAACTAAGGAAACATGTTGACACCCTAAATCACAACCTGGCGGATCGGATCTAGGCAGGGATTGGCCGTGCTCCTCTGAGCTCCCTCCACAACTCACCTAAGGCCTGGAAGTCCCCGTCCCAACAGGGCAATCTGCTTACCTCTAGGTGTCCCCTTCGGCATGACAGCGGGGGGCAGCAGGTGCGCTCACGCGCATGTGCGCTCATCGGGCTCAACCAATGGTAACGTCTGTGAACAGCGTGAACAACAACTAGTCTAGAATAAGCTTATTCTAGACGTTGCTGCCTTACTGGAATGGGGCGCAGAGCGGCGGCGACCGGGTCTGCGAGGTTTGCCTAGAGTGTGCATGCGGCTGTCCGCTGGCTCCTCCCCTTGTATAAGAGGATGCCTGGTATTTTCTGACCTTGCGACTATATGGGATAACTGCAGCCGCACTTGCCGCGGGAACTCATTAATCATGCGGAGACGCTGGGTGCGTGATGCGGAGCGGAATAAGTAGTGGGCCACGCGTTCAAGACAGCAGCCAAGCTCACTGACTGGCAGCCACATGTCATGCGAGCTGTCATAGCGAACCCAACGGACGAGGTAGTGCGGTGCTGCCATGGACGGGTCGTGTGCACAGGGGCGGAACTTGGCATAGTTCACAACACGGTCTATTTCATACACAGCGTTGTTCACCTTTGCAGTCGTTCTAGGGGTTGCCGGGTTGCCGTCCGAGGCAGCAGCAAAGGACTCATGGTATGGTTTGAGCACAGAGAAGTGAAAAACATCGTGCACGCCCAGTTTTCTTAAGGTGTATGGCAACTCGATTTTTGCGGCGCTATGACCCACAAGCTCTAGGATGGTGCATGGCCCAAGCCAGCGTGGCGTGAACTTTTGACGCAGTGAGGGGTGGTGCACCGCGATTTTGTGAATAGACAGCAGTACTAAGTCTCCAACTCTAAAGACAGGTCATAAGGGCTATCTGGCAAAGTCAGTCTACATCGACTGTTTGGCCTCAGACAGTGCCTGTTTTGCTAAGAAGTAGTACATGCGATGCAAAACAGCGGGCGCCGGCTGCCGGTGTTGCGGCAGCTTGAATGCCAGTGTTGTGGGTGATAGTGGTGGGGCGATGCGGTTTAGCGAAAACGGTGTGCATTGTGTATGTCAGGCCAATAAAACGAGTCAGTGACAAGAGAAGCTGTACGCGTAGTGCCCTTTTGTGCATGCCAGGGGTGCGCATGGTGCCACATCAAGAATTGGCGGCGGAGATAATCATGATCAGGCACCACTATGCGATGCTTGTGCATGTAAACTTGCAAGCGGCTGTCGTAGGTGTATGCAGGTGGGGGCGTGGCGAAGGCAGGATCGTGAGCATAGCCGTTACGAAGGCGTTGCCAAAAATCATCCGCATGCAGGTCAAGTGTCAGAAACCTGTCAGATTGGTGTTCGAGAGGGTTGCGTGGCGGCTGCGCACCAACAAACTGAGCGTCAGCGGAGCGGCTGTCGCAGACGAGGTCTTCGTCATCCGCCCAATCGAATGGAGTTGCGGACGGCCCGGGAATGTCGTCGCCGTGGAGGGCAGCGTGGTTGGGAGGGTGGTCATCCATGGTGGCAGGAGCGGCGGCGCGGGAGTGGCAGTGGCGGTGGGGTTGGCTGCCACAGCGTCAGCACCGGTGTAAGTGTCGTAATTCAGTAGACCGTAGCCCGTAGGCACTGTGGGATCTAAGCATGGCGTAGCCATGCGCAGGGGGTCGCGCTGTCACATACCTGGCTGGTGTACAGGCCTCCGCTGTGACAGTGCGCTCTCAGTCTTGGATTATAGCACGTGAGTCTTTGGCAGAGTAGAGTGATTACACTTTGATCAGTAGAGCCTATATAAGCGTTCAACCAAACGTCTCATACGGATACGATCAGAATCATTGTCTGCAGCATGCAATCTAGCATGCATTGCTCGTGCATATGGTAAGCCATCGGTGCATGGCGTCCCATAGCCACTCCGGATCAGCACCGTGCATCCATGCATACATGGTCTCCGTAGTCCTGTGTATGCCACCATGCATGGTCTCCGTAGTCCTGTGCATGGCTGGATCACGACACTCCCCCTAGACTAGGCTTGTACTACCGCAAGCTGTAGTCTATCTCTAAATTTTGCTAGTGCTGGTCCTGCCAACACCTTTGTAAACATATCAGCTAGCATGTCTACCGTGCTAACCCAGCTGATAGTTAACTCATCGAGTTCTACGAACTCGCGGACCCTCAGGTCCCTGACCCTGATGTGCTTGGAGCGGTCACTAGAGATGGGGTTCACAGCTAGCAAGTTGGCACTCTTGTTGTCACCCCACAGAGTTGGCTTCACAGCCGACAAACCAAGATCAGTGCACAACTGCTTTGCCCACATCACCTCATTGGCTGCTGAGCTCATCGCAATAAGCTCTGCCTCAGTCGTATCACCAGCCACAATAGTCTGCCTCTTCGAACGCCAGAACACACAGTTCCCATGCATCCGGACTATCACTCCTGACACGCTCTTCAAGCAAGCACCATTGGCGAAGTCAGCATCCGTAAATGCTTCCAACACCTCACTTCCCTCATTGGAGCCACTAAAGGTCAAGCCAAGATCTATGGTCCCTCGCAGGTATCTCAGTACATGCTGGACAGCAGCCCAATGACACTTCGCACTCCCAGCCATATGCCTGGCCAGGACATTGGCCGGAAAGGAAATATCAGGACGCGACACAGCAGCCACATACTGGATGC
The DNA here is from genome assembly GCA_900538255.1 of Ulva mutabilis. NCBI lineage: Eukaryota > Viridiplantae > Chlorophyta > Ulvophyceae > Ulvales > Ulvaceae > Ulva > Ulva mutabilis. The sequence continues at coordinate 160,273 of UNSF01000148.1, read as the reverse complement.
TTCCTACGGCTTGCATAAACCTCTTATGCTCTGCGACAGTAGCCTTCTCCTGGCTAGGATCATCCTTCAGACTAAACACTTTCTGCTTTGGTACCAACGGAGTTGGCGCCTTTCTGCACTCACTCATGCTGAACCTTTCCAGCATGTCCCTGATGTTCTTTCTGTGCGTTATGGTGATAGTGCGAGCAGGCCGATCACGTATGACCTCCATACCCAGCACATATCCCAGCTCCCCCAGGTCACGACCCTCAAATGCCTCAAGGATCCTGCTGATGGCATCATCCATCTGCTCCTTACGACCGAAGATCAACAGATCATCGACCCATAAGAAAATAAGACATCGTCCTATTTTGCAAATAAACAGTGCGGGGTCACTGGCTGATCTCACAAAGCCCATTCTCAACAAGAGCTCTGCAAGCGCTTTATGCCACTCCCTGGCAGCTTGCTTCAGACCATACAACGCCTTTTTCAGACGCCACACCATACCAGACCCATCATCCAGTACAGGAGGTTGTGCCACATACACTTCCTCCTCCAGAACACCATTCAGGAAAGCACATTTAATGTCTATGTGTCTCGTCTCCAGATCCTCTACAGCACAGACAGACAACAGAGCCCTGAAGGTAGCATAACTGCCCACAGGTGCCCATGTCTCAAAGAAATCTACGCCCTCTACTTGCGTAAATCCCCTGGCTACATATCTAGCTTTGAATCGCTCAATCTCACCCTGTGCTCCTCGCTTAATCTTAAGTACCCACTTGCCTGTCACAGGCTTCACTCCTGCTGGGCACCTGACTAACTCGAACACATCATGTTCCCTTAAGGAGGTCAACTCATCAAGCATTGCTATGATCCACTGCTCACGATGGCAGCCTCTCATGGCTTGCTTCACCGTTGGATCGTCCAGCACAGCTTTGACCTTCTTCCTCGCAGCAGCTGCACACCGGGACTCACTGCGGCTAGCAGTCTTGCCACTGCTCGGAATCACCTCCTGCCCCGTCGTGTTCTCTGCATCAGGAGTCACACTGTCAGCCGTAGCAAACACTCCATCCGCCAGATCACCGACGTCACTCTCCATATGGACTACTGTGGAGCTCCCAGCATCATCATGCTCACGTGCATCATCCGGGGAAATGCGCTCAACAGCAGCATTCTCACTTTCATTCACTCCCACAGCATGGACAGCAGGTCTTAAGGTTTTGCGAATCAATTTGAAAGGTTTTGGAACACATCAAAGCCTCACCTCTTGTGGTGGATCCAGATGTTCTCCGCTGCCTCCTGCGGCACTTGGTGCTAACTCTCCCCCTGAGCCAGCTCCGCCTGCCTCTACTCCACTAGGCACATGCCGTAGCTTGCCTTGCCCCTGACTATCAACACGCTGTGGCATATGCCGTGGCTCATCATGCTCCCAGCGTACTGCACGTCCTGACACCGCTGACCCTTGCCATCGGTTGTACATCCCGTGGTCTTCAGATTTCGCAGGTGGGGGTGGCTCACTCGGCGCCTTGCCCATCGACCGTTGGACTCGCTGCGGTGAACGCGAGCGCGATCGAGACCGAGATCCTGAGGGCTCAGATGCCCCTGAGAATGACTCAGCAGAGTCACTGGCAGCCCCTGGCTGTTCCTCCCCCTCAGACTCATCATTCTCACTACCCTGTGGCTCAATGCGGCAGCCACTCAAATCCAGCACAGCTCTATCCCGCGTAGGGATCACATCTCTCGGTCGCATCTCAGCATTGTGCGGACCGGATGGTTGCTGAACCGCATCATACTCCCAGTGTGGTACCCTGTTCACACAGTCCTCGGCCGTGTAAGCGCAACGCGCTGTCACCACTGCCTCACTGATCTCAGGCGTGTGCCACCGCTCATGCCTGGCTATCAGCTCAGAGCCTAAAACACGTGGTGAAAACGGCGGCTCACCCTCAGGCAACTCATCATCCGGCACATAGCGCCGATGCAACTGCCTGCCTGGTTCCCAGTGTGTGTGCCCTAGCGCTGGATGCTCCCCCTCAGCCCAATCCACATTTCTGCCCCTCTCTGGCATCATGTGATCACGACTGGCTGGTGGTCGCACTGCCCTAACACTAGTTGATCTCAACCATTTCTGCATGTTGGGCAAGAAACCAACGTCAGGTACTACACGAGTATGCTCATCGGGCATGATCTCGAATTCTCCCAGCTCGTAGTTCTCCAACATGACCGGATCCACCGTAGCTTGCTCCGACATGTGGAAACGTTTCGCGAACTCTCTCAGCAGAGCTGGTGGAGAAGCCGTATGCCTATACATACGCACTGCTCCCCCATTCCCTCGCTTCACGTAAGCTCTATCCATGTGAGGACCAGCACCCGGTCCCATGTAGAAACCGAGCACTCCTCTCTCATCCAGGTGTCTGAAGTCCTCTCTCCGAGCATATACATACATCGGACACCCGAAAGGCTTCACCTGGGCCACCACCAGATGGAACGTGTCCTCACTCACATTCCTGAACCATAACAGATATGGCACAATCTGTCTGACATCAACATTCTTCACACACTGGGCGACAAACTTCCCATCGCCCCTGGCCATACCCTCATCAGCCAGAGCCTGCAGACTCATCTGCTGAGCCTGAGCCCTCCTCGTCTGCAACTGTGCAGCTCTCACAGCCTCATTCGTTGACCACGGGTCACGACTGGTCTGCACATGTCTCTCCTCCAGTTTCTGCTTGGCCTCCTTCCGCCTAACACCCTCTAGAGCTGTGCTAGGCGTCAGGTTATGCGCATGGTTCACACACATATACGCCTCTGGCCACAGAAATGCAGGCACAGCTGCTTGCAGCAGGCTTGCCCTCACACTCCTGTTTAGCACACCGACCTTTCTCTCCACCATTCCATTGGACTCATGCTGGCCCGTGGCAGTGTACGTGTGCTCAATGCCACGCCACGCGAGGTACTGAGCCAGCTGGTTAGAGCTGAACTCACCACCCTGGTCAGTGTGCAGCCTCCGCACCCCAACCTCTCTATCATACACGATCTGAGTGCGGATTCGCTCAATCAGCAGGCATATCATTTCCGCAGCCCCACTCTTGGACTTCAACGGAATCACATGGGAGTACCGGGAGTACTCATCCACCACTACCAGGATGTAGTTCATACCCCCGATTCCTACTGGCTTGATCTGCCCTGCTAGATCAGCATGCAACACTTCCCCAGCATAGGTGGCATTCTCCGTCACCTTGCCCCCGTGCTGTGCTCTATCGCCGCTTCTCTGTTCAGCCACGTGGCAACCATGACACTGAAGCGCTACCCCCGTAGGTTTCAGCATCTTCAGGTCATACAGTTGTGGGTTGTCTCTCATCAACTGGAGTACCCGATTGCCAGCATGGTGAAAAGCGATATGCACTAGGAATGATGGATCAACCTGAAAGGAATAACCTTGTTCATTCGGTACACCGGTCACCGCAGCAACTTGCTGCTGCTCACGTACCCATTTCCCATTCCTATGAAACAAGTTATTCGCACTTGTCCAGGCTGCTCCTCTATCTACCGGTCGCATTTGCCATATCGGCCTGCCTTTCCCACAGAACCATGTCAGAGTAGGTTTTCCATCCTCATCCTCACCCTGCTCACAGTTCCTGTGGAACCCATAGCTCTGGTCATGAAACCCAGGCATCACTACCCGGTTTGCATGCTTGCCCGTATGCAGGTATATCTCAGACTTTTTCAACTCCTTTGTTGAAAGGATGTTGATAGGACTGGCCGGCACCCAGTAGACGTTGGTCAACTCTATGTCTACTGGTGTGATAGTGCCCTGTGCACTCACATACTCTCCCAGATTAGCTCTGATCGTGCCCACACCATACATGTCTAGCCTGCCCTGGTCAAGAGGCTGACACTGCGGCATATCTGGTGGCTTGATCTCGCAAAACATATCATAGTCAAAGCATATGTTTATGTCTGAGCCACTATCTATTAGGAAAGTGTACGGCATGTTGGGAGACGGCCCATCAGCACAGTCAGCTCGCAGCTTATCTAGGTCAACTACAGCTACCTGAGGGCCACCGCGGCCTCTGCCACGGCCTCGCCCTGCAGCTGCTTGCTTCTGCAGGAATTGTTTGACCTCTGCGGAGAGCAATGGACAATCCTTTTGCACATGTCCAGGCTTATCACAGTTGAAGCATTTCCTCTTTTCTGCTCCCCCTGCTGCCCCTGCTCCCACAGCTGCTACCTGTGGGGGTGAACCTTGGCGACCACCGTAGCGTCCACCTCGGTACCCACGTCCCCCATGGCGCTGTTGTCCACCGCGATCGTCCCGTGGGAATCGCGACGGACCCTGCTTGCTGTTCGTCTGGGCATGTGTCAACAGCGTAGACACTATCTGCTGCACTGGCATGGCCTGCAGCATGGGCTGCAACAGGCTGTACTCTTTGTCTACTGCCAGCAACCGTGATCTGTACAACTGATCAGACACAGTCTCACCCAGTCCTCTCATCTGGTTTACTATGCCCACCACCTCATTCACATGCTTCTCCAGCGGCTTGCCAGCCTGCTGGGTACTGCTGAGCTGGTGATACAGCTTCTGTATTTCTACCTCCACTGATGGCATATACTTAGCATGCAGCAACGACCAGACCTCATGGACGAAACTACAGTCTGCCACGAAGTCTCTATCCTCCTTTGGCAGTGTGGTGAACAACCAGTGCATGACTTGCTCATGAGCCTGGCTGCTCTGAGCAAGCGGATCATTGACTAGCAGGCAACTCTCACCCACCATCTTCGCCCAGCTCTCTACCTCCTTCTTAAATACTCGGAAGTGATCAGTCTTATAGTGCCACACCGGAAATCTGTTCTTCTCTACTAGAGATTTCCCCGGTACTGGCCTGGGCATGGCAAGCGACAGCGCTTGCGCTAGCGTGCTTACGTCAATTGATCCAGCCGTAGCTGGTACTCCTGATGACATCGCAGCCTGCGAAGGCTGCGGTATCGGAGGCGGTATCTGTTGGGTCATCCACGCAGCTGGCGCTGCGAGATGTGCTGGCTGTGTTCCTTGCGCCGCAGCCTGAGCTCCTGCTTCCCCCGTAGGATCAGCATTTCCCGGCAATGCTGCCTGCAGAGGACCTGCATTGGGATACCCGTAGGTCCCAACGCGCTGTTCTTCCCCGTAGGTCACGAACTGGTCCTCCGCGGCCTGCTCGCGGCGCGCTGTGGAACGTGTGTGGTGGCGAGGACGAACTTCTTCTCCATCCTCGCCGTCAGAGCCAATAGATCCCTGGCGAGATGCCATTGGGACTTCTCGGCGTGGTGGCATCCTGCAACACGACCTTCGTGCGTCGCAGGACACGCAGACCCGTAGGCCTTTCTGCGAGACCAGTACCCTGACAGAATGCAGTCCAGCCGTAGCGTTATGCATCTGTGTACTCTAGTCTCTCTACGGACTCTACAGCTAAACGCTAGAGCGGTGTGAATCGCTCATCGGGACGCTCAGCCGTAGCCGTAGACCCCTGGACTCTATCGCAAGCATACAACCATCGCTAGAATACCCACAAACATCACCGATACCATGTCGTAATTCAGTAGACCGTAGCCCGTAGGCACTGTGGCATCTAAGCATGGCGTAGCCATGCGCAGGGGGTCGCGCTGTCACATACCTGGCTGGTGTACAGGCCTCCGCTGTGACAGTGCGCTCTCAGTCTTGGATTATAGCACGTGAGTCTTTGGCAGAGTAGAGTGATTACACTTTGATCAGTAGAGCCTATATAAGCGTTCAACCAAACGTCTCATACGGATACGATCAGAATCATTGTCTGCAGCACGCAATCTAGCATGCATTGCTCGTGCATATGGTAAGCCATCGGTGCATGGCGTCCCATAGCCACTCCGGATCAGCACCGTGCATCCATGCATACATGGTCTCCGTAGTCCTGTGTATGCCACCATGCATGGTCTCCGTAGTCCTGTGCATGGCTGGATCACGACAGTAAGTAGCAGTTGCGGCTTTACCGGGCAGTGGCCATGCTGCTGCCGTGGCGGGGTCAACGGCAGGAGCGGAGGCAGGCAAGGTAGGCAGCTGCCACGCTGGAGCGGCGGGAGACCGACGTCTAGAGGACAGCGCGTTGTTGCCGAACGGGTCGGAAGCGGGTGTTTGGCCGCCACCAGCAGCAGTGGGGAGGGCTGGCGGGGAGGTGCTGCAGGTGACGCTGGGTGTGTGCGCGGTGGAGGCTGCGCGGGTTGTGTCAGGTCACGCTGTGGTGACGCCACTGGCTGTGTTGGCGTCACCGGAGGAGAGCTGGATCTTGTTGATGCTGGAATAAGGGCTGGCAAGGACTCTGTTGATGAGATCGTCAAAGCTGGAGAAGGGGGACAGTGGGGGCTGTTCATCTCGGCCAGCGGCAGTTTGTGGCCCGGGGGCAGGGAGAGTGGTGCCCGCATGGCCGTGGTATCTCGGCGTGGGTCCTGAGGCAGGCTGGCAGGCGGGTCCGTCGACGTCGAGAAAGTCACAGTCGGAGGCGACGGGGGCAGCCGGAGTCGTGATGAGTCGACAGCGGCCAGTGGCCGGCCAGTACCGGATGATGGAAGGCAGCTGGGAGTGCTCCGTTGGGAGAGGGTGACCATCTTCATCACAGGGCGGCCACACAGCGTGCCCCACAACACAGGGGTGTTGATACATGGACCGTATGCGTTTGGGTCCTGGTATTGTGGCGAGTGGGATGTGGTCGCGTCTGTGTAGTTTCTGACAGAACATTTGTTGTTGCACACTCGCATCAGAAAGCATTATTTCCGTCATAAACTACTTGGTCGCAGGAATGTCGCTGCGTATATTAGCTGTCAGCTGGATGCAACTGAGCTCATGATCACGAGCGGAAACTGAATATGCATGACATGCATGTGTGGAAAGTCATAACAAGTGAATAGTGCTGAGCCCATGCATGTGTGACGAAGAAATGGCCAGAGGTGCAACTAGTTGACTCTTCACAACAACCTAAGCCTTCGATGTGGCTTCGAGGCCTATAGCGACCCGGCTAGCCGGGAATCGCATGTGGACATGGCAATCCCTTGGCGTCCCAAAACTCTCGGAGTTTGTCCGGACAGTTGGTGAGGTTCTTGACATTTTCCCATGTGGCGTTGTGGTAGCCGGCCTAGTGGACCCGATGCTCGCGCTGCTTCCCCTCTTTGCGGGTATTGGAAATGCAATCTACCTCGAATTCGAGCTCACCGTCTATGAGTGAGGGCAGCGGCGGCGGCACGTAGTTGCCGTCGAAGTGGTTGTAGGCCTTCAACGCACTTGCATGGATTACCGGATGGCTCCGCAAGTCGCGGGGGAGGTCTATCTTGAAAGCTAGCTTAGTCGAACTCACCACTTGCGTGATGCGGAAAGGCCCAAGATATTTCGGAGCCAGCTTGCGGCACAGCGCACTTTGGAGTTTGAAATTCTTGATGTACAAGAGCACTTGATCGCCGACTTGGAACGCGGGGGTTGCCGATGTCGTTGATCAGCGCAGTACTTCATCCGTTGTTGTGCAGCCTCGAGGCAGAGTTTGGCTCAGGACAACTGTTCCGACCATTTGTCAACGAAGGGCCCAACCGCCGGATTCAGACTCCTTAGTTTGGCGACAGTGGGGTCGTCTGGGTTTTGTCCGTAGTTGAGCATGAACGGTGTGTTCCGAATGTTGTGGTGCCTTGAGTTATTCATAGCGAACTTAGCGGGTGCCAGCAGATCATCCCGGTCATTTTGGTACGGTCCCACGAAATTCCGCAGGGTGTCTTCCAAGACCCCATTGACTCGTTCGGTCTGTCCATCCGTTTGTGGATGGTATGCCGTAGACATTCGAAGCTCTGTCCCCAGGCGTTTCGGTAATTCCCGCCAGAACAGACTCGTGAAGCGAGGGTCCCGATCGGAAACTATGCTTTGGGGGACGCCGTGGTAGCGGAACACTCGATCATTGTACACGTCGGCCAAGCCTTCCGCAGAGATAGATTTTTTTACGGCTTCGATGTGCACCATCTTGGTGAGACGGTCGACCACAACGAAGATAGCATCGTGCCCCTTAGACGTGATCGGTGGGTCGGTTATCAGGTCCATCGACACAGATTCCCAACGTCGTTCTGGCGTGTCCAAGGGTTGTTGTGCCCCTTTTGGTTTTGTTCGCTCAGCTTTGACCCGTTGGCAAGAGTCACACTCCTGGCACCAGCGCTTAACGTTTGCAGCGATGCCGGGCCAGTCGTACAGCTTTTTAGCCCTCTCCAGAGTACGTTTCAATCCGTAATGTTGTGGGATATGTGTCCCACCTCGGAAGATCCAAGGTAGCTGAACCACAGAGTGCCACGTTGCACTCACAAACCCGCCAAGATGATTCCCATATGCAGCACTCCATATAGACGGCTCACGATGCCATAGCAGGTATCTAACACATAGATACCTACTGTGTTACACGGAGATGAACGCAATAGCCCAGCAGCGAGGGCAACAGAAGGAAAGTAGACGGCCAAAACCCCCGAAAGTAGAGACCAGCAAAAAGCAATCACTGTCCAATGCGAAAAGCCACAACGAACCGACACAGCCGACCCCACCACACCCACGCACCCACACGCATGCGCACTCCCGCACCCCTCCACTACGGCACCCACGCCACAACCGCACACAACAACAACCACCACCGCATTACTGCCCACCCCAGCAACGCACGACCAAAGCCCACATACATACACTCACGCCCATCACACACATTCCCACGCCCACGCACGCGTTTTAACCCGCTGCGCACACCGGGACGCATCAAGCGCGTCATTACACGTAATGTCCGGAGAAAGGGTGGACGTGTACCGATTCGAACATCTTCCTTCGGAGATTGTCGAAGCTTGGGACTGCCAATTGATTGGCTGAAGTCCGTTACAGACCATTAGCGTCTTGCCTCAGCTTTGGGTAATCGAAAGTAGGTTTCGACACATTCTGATCCTGCTCGTAGCTACGATTAAAGCGCTGGAGGAAGTTGCGTAGCGCATAGCTTGATGTTGCGATCTCATCGTCCGCGGACCCAACCGGATAAGATGCATTAGCTAGTTCGTTTGCTACAAACTCGTTTGACGGACTTTCTTGGGCAGTGTCACTCCCCCCGTCAGAAGTGTGCAACCCCTGTGCACGACGGGTCCCTGCCACACCGGTGCCCCGGGTGGGGGGGGGGGACGGAGAAGTCTAGCAGCTTTGATAGCGCACAGTGTACAACACAGCGGGCTAGGCAGTTGTTCCGCAGAAATTGTTGAGATTGCAGTTCTACACCACTAGACTACAATCACTTAGCACGTCGCCATTCAGGTTATCGATCAAGTCGTCAATGCGGGGCATCGGGAATTTGTTCTTGACTGTGGTCTTGTTCATGCCACGGTAGGTCTATGCACATGCGCAGCGACCCGTTTGGGTTGGGAACAAACAGCACAGGCGCGCCATAAGCGGAGCTGAATTGCTCGATCCAGCAATTGTCCAGTGCCTCCTGGACCTGAGATTCTATCTCAGTTTTCTCCTTAGGTGACAACCGGAAAGGCGGCCTATTGTGTGGCACCGACCCGGGAATGACGGGAATGCACTCCAGAGTCAGGTCCCCCAACGAGGAGGCGACAGTCCCAGTTAAGCTAGGAGATTGAAAAACATCCGCGTAGTCGGCGAGCAGAGTTTGCAGTCGCTCGTCGCGAGGCTCTGACCCTAGTGATGCGTCCTCCAGCTTTTGGGTTAGGACCACAAACGGGGAGGCACTGCCGAATTTGGGCGCTCGTAACAGCTTAGCAGCCGCAGCAGCAGACAGTTCGCGAGCCGTGGTGCGGGTAGCATCAACAGCGTGGGCTGTCGCAGGGTACAACTGGCATTGAGACTTGGCCAGCGTCAGCTTTGGCGGCATGGGCGTGCCGCCTGCGTCAGACACGGCGCCATATTGAGCATGGACCGCGTTCGCTTCGCTCCAATCCTCGCCGAGGATGACATCATATCCTAGCAGAAGATCAGTGACGACCAGCTTCACGTTGGATCTGTGGCCTTGAATTTGCAGTTTCAGGTGCGAACTGCCCAGAGACTCCACAACGGAGCCATCTACTAGCTGGACGGCGTGGCGTGAGGGCGTTGTAGCAATTTTGTGTCTACGAACGAAGCCGCGACTCACAAAAGATACGACCGCTCCAGAGTCCCACAGGACTGAGCAGGGAAGTCCAGCTAGTTTGCCGTCAAAGACAAAAGTATGCTGGGTAGTAGCTGAGGTCAGCGTGCACAAGCGTTGGATTGCCGCAGGCAGAGAAATCGTTTGCACACAGCCCGGCGCAGCTTTGCACGGGCTGTAGAACACTTGGGATGTGGTGTCGGATTCCTCCGGCAGTGACCGTTGACATAGCTCGGATAGCATCATCGTCGCAATTGGTACAGTGCCTTTCAACTGTGGAGACCACGGTGCGTTTTGCATGCGCGGACAGATTATGTAAGTATCTGTAGCATACGGTTGGGTAGCTTTACACATGTTGTAGTGATTCAGGGCAGAAGCGACATGCGCAAAGTCCATACACATGATCACATTCGTGCATCCAGCAGCTGGTTTGCAAGACTGTGTAACCTCAGGTAGGTAACATCCCACTGCATGTTTACACGATTTGAGCTCAGGTGAACTAGCAATGCTCAGAGAGTAAGGCCCTAGCGTGGCCCCCGCATCTCAGCTGGAGCTGAATGCAACCCAAGAACGTCCGGATTTAAGGGCAGGCTTAGGCATGTTGGGATCCATGCCGAATGCCGGGGTATTCCTGATACCCTTGGCCCGCGCGTTACGCGTCTCAGGGTCACAGGTGTGGCCCTTGGCATGTTTGCCATCACGCATTTCCCACGCGCAGCGGCCGCAACGCCCAAAGCGCTGCGGGAGGCGCTCGTCGTCCCACTGGGTGTTGTAATTGAGTGGACTGCGGCCTAAGGCCTGCGGGATCCTGAGCATGTCATAGCCATGCGCAGGGGACTGGTGCTGTCACATACCTTGCTGTCTAGGTATCTGTCCGTGACAGCGCCTCTGTCTTCAGTGGAGGATGAATACACGTGAGACTTTGACAGACGAGAAGAGTGATTACACTATGATCAGGAGAGCCTATATAAGCGTTCAATCAACGTCTCATATGGATACGATCAGAATCATTGTCTTCTGGCACGCAATCTACATGCATTGCTCGTGCATATGGTCAGCCATCGTTGCAGGGCTGCCCCATAGCCACTCCGGATCAGCACCGTGCATCCACGCATACATGGTCACCGTATACCTGTGTATGCCACCATGCATGGTCACTGTAGTCCTGTGCATGGCTGGATCACGACACTGGGCCGTGGCCTTGAACTCCTTGACGTGCTCGGACGACAAAGCGGCAGCCTCCCATCGCGGTGGGCCAGCTTCGGGCCGTGTGTCGTAAACCAGTGGACCCAAGCCCCAAGGGCATTGCGGGATCTGTGCATGCCGCAGCTATGCGTTACACAGTGATAGATCTAGGACTCAGCAGCGCCGAGGCAACAGACCAGGTAACAAGCAAACAGACAGCAAACAGACAGACCGGCCACCGCAAGCACCAAGGTCATGCGCCGCACGAGCAAATGCCAGAACGAACTATCGCAAGCGCGAAAGCAGACACGCACACACCACGCAGTACCATGCAGGCCACGCGCACACCAAACACACAGCCAGCACTCGCCGGGCCCACAAGCGGTCGTCGGCGCGGCACTAGCAGTCTGCACGGGCGCGACAGCGCGCACTACGGCGATGTCCGAGGCCGCGAGGCACCGGTCCCAGGAGCAATAGCCTCAGCCAGCCCGGCAGCCCGAGCGGTGTCCGGGGAGGGGCGCAGAGGAGAAACGGCGGACGTGCGCTGGGAGGAGGGAAGAGGGAGGGAGGGAAGAGGGAGGGATCGGGTGCGGGGGGGGGGGGGGGGGGTGGGGGGGCTGCAGGGTGAAATGGGTGGAGGGGGGGGGCTCTCGGGGCGAGGGGGGGGGGGGGGGGGGGCGACGCAAGCCTATGCGCGATGGCCTGTCAGCGCCGGCAGGCCGTCTGTGGGGACCGGAAGGCCCGGCAGCAGCGCCCGTCCGACCAGTCTAGCACGGAGGGGCGCGGCCGCGCGGGCTTGGCGCGCCAGCGCGCGGCACAATGTTGTGGACAGGTCGCGCATGGCATTGAGAAGGAAAGTACGCTTTGACACCGCCCCGTGTCCCGCGGCAACCTCCGCGACCGTCGCAGCTATGCGTAGGGGGTCGTGCTGTCACATACTTGTGCTGGCTCTGCTGTGACAGCTCGCTCTCTCTCTGTGGATGGATAGCACGTGAGTCTTAGCAGAAGAAGAGTGATTACACTACAATCCGCAGAGCCTATATAAGCGTTCAATCAACGTCTCATACGGATACGATCGGAATCAACGTCTGCTGGCACGCAGTCTGCATGCATTGCTCGTGCATATGGTGAGCCATCGGTGCATGGCTCCCATAGCCACTCCGGAACAGCACCGTGCATCCACTCCATGCATGGTCTCCGTTGTCTGGCTGGTTTAGTCTGCGTGAACCTTATCATGACGCCGTGCCGTCTTAGGATGGCGCTGGCTTGGCCTTGGTTGCTGGTTTGGACGCTTGGCCGTCGCCAGAGGCCGGTCGCTTGCGGCCTGCACGCCATGAGCAATAGTAAGTGCTTGCTGCACATACTGAGCGAAGCCCGACTTCAGATCAAGCGTGAGTCCGTGCTCGGAACTAGCATGAAGCAGGAGGTTCGGCCTGGCTGCATGAAGCTTGGCCCGCAGAGCGGAGTACAAGAACTCGTTCTGGTTCACACTAGGCGCTAGCGAAGAGTGCAGCACAACCGTTTCGAACGTCTTGATGTCAGACTCGAGGGTCTGCGAAGTGAATTGCATTGTGATAGCCTGATGAGTAAATTTCACAGAGCTATCCGCAAATAGAGCTGCTAGAGCTCGCTTCAATTCAGGCAATGTCGTGGGCTTGTACGAGGCCTTCTTGCTTGCCAGTATGTAAGATGCAAAGATTGGACCCTACAACTTTTGGCAGATGATTGACATCTGCTTGCTTTCGGATAGAGCAGCAGCGCTCATTTTCCAGCAGCAGGTTTTCAAACCACGTATGCAAGTGCGAGACATACATGGCATCGACTACCTCGGCTTTCTTATTTGCATGTCCAAAGAAACACTCGAGGCTTGCCATGCACTCCTTCGAGGAGAGCACGGCGTGCTTGTACGACACGGGACCATTAGCATTGGCCCGCGCACCGGCTCTACCGGGGTGAGAGCTCTCCACGCCGGAGCGGGAGCAAGAACGTGCATGATACCTTCGCTATGGTCATCATGGGCATGTGCGCGTGCATCGCGGCCATGGTGCTCATGGTGCGTGTGCGTGCGCTCGGTGTGCGCGGGAAGAGATCGAACCTCACCCATACGCTTGTGAAGCCGCTCAATTAGCTTTGCGAGCTTGGAATTCTGATCCACGGTCTCCTCGTGTCGGCGTGTGGCATGGGCTTCCGCTTTGCCGAGCCGGGCGAGGATCTTGTTGATCTCCTCGTCGATCCGCTTCACATCAGCGGCTACGCTATGCTCCCCTTCCTCGGGGAGCTCATCCTCGGCTCCTACTTTGTCAAGTAGATCGTTTAGACGGGCATTCAGATCCTGTTTGCCCGCCATGGTAGCACAGCGAGGCTCGTACTCTCACCGGAAACCAATATAACATTAATAACGATCACTCCTAAGATAGAAGTAATTAACCACGAACCTTGAGGGCTCATGGTCATTAATAGCTAATGACCACTGTCTGCGTCCCGCCTTGCACAGACGTACAACACTGTGTGCCCCGCAGCCACAGTGGGTGTCATCGATGATGGTCCCAGCATGTCATGTACGGGCAGTACTTTACAGCCACCACCGTAATAGTATCTATCAGATACATTTGCTGACGTGTGCCTAGCTGGTGACACACATCTGTGACACTTGATGTGCCTACATGCAGTAACTCAGTGAGGACACAACAACCATTGCAGTTTGACATTAGCTTGTTTGTGCATTGCGTACACCCCCTAAAGGTGATTAGATCACGAGTTCCGAACAGGTGTGTCTTGAAAAGCCTTCCCTTCTCCGGTGCTTGCATCAACGGGGTAACGTTGGGCGGTGCAGACAGTTCGAGCAGCCGACTGCCTTGAAGGCCAGCTGCCGATGCCGAGCAATTCTGAGATGACCTGCATATGTGTTACACAGTGATAGATCTAGGACTCAGCAGCGCCGAGGCAACAGACCAGGTAACAAGCAAACAGACAGCAAACAGACAGACCGGCCACCGCAAGCACCAAGGTCATGCGCCGCACGAGCAAATGCCAGAACGAACTATCGCAAGCGCGAAAGCAGACGCGCACACACCACGCAGTACCATGCAGGCCACGCGCACACCAAACACACAGCCAGCACTCGCCGGGCCCACAAGCGGTCGTCGGCGCGGCACTAGCAGTCTGCACGGGCGCAACAGCGCGCGCTACGGCGATGTCCGAGGCCGCGAGGCACCGGTCCCAGGAGCAATAGCCTCAGCCAGCCCGGCAGCCCGAGCGGTGTCCGGGGAGGGGCGCAGAGGAGAAACGGCGGACGTGCGCTGGGAGGAGGGAAGAGGGAGGGAGGGAAGAGGGAGGGATCGGGTGCGGGGGGGGGGGGTGTGGGGGCTGCAGGGTGAAATGGGTGGAGGGGGGGGGCTCTCGGGGCGAGATGGGCGAGGGGGGGGGGGGGGGGGGGCGACGCAAGCCTATGCGCGATGGCCTGTCAGCGCCGGCAGGCCGTCTGTGGGGACCGGAAGGCCCGGCAGCAGCGCCCGTCCGACCAGTCTAGCACGGAGGGGCGCGGCCGCGCGGGCTTGGCGCGCCAGCGCGCGGCACAATGTTGTGGACAGGTCGCGCATGGCATTGAGAAGGAAAGTACGCTTTGACACCGCCCCGTGTCCCGCGGCAACCTCCGCGACCGTCTGGAGGAAGCGGTACGCGTCCCGTCCAACCCTGCCGTACGTCTCATGTACGAGCGGGATGAACTGGGCGGCACCTGTGATGGCGCCATATTTGTCGCGCTTTTGCCGTGCGCCCTTCTCGGCGGTCGCGCCAGCCTCACGTGACGCACCGCGCACATGCGGCCTGGCAAGCGGGTGCATCACCTTCACATCCAGCAGCGCCATGCGCGTGGTGAGGAATGCCAAGAGGTCGCCGCGCTGCGGAGGCCGCTGCGATCGGGGCAGCGGGGGTGCGGCAGGGGGCGCTGCCTCTCGGTCAGGGGCGAGGGGCGCGTCGCGCGTCGGGGCGTGGGCCGTGGCGGGGGGGGCGGTAGCGGCAGTAAGGGTAAGGGAGGCCGGAGCCGGGGCTTGGGTGCCATGAGGGGTGTGGGGCACGTCCGAAGCCTGGGGGGCCTGCGAGAGATGGGGTGGGGGCTGGACCGGCGCGGCATCGGCTGGGGGGTCCGGTGGCGGCGGCGGCGGCGGCGGCGGTGACTGCGGCGGTGGCGGCGGCGGCGGCGGGTCTTGCTGACACGGCGCGGCCGGTGCACTCGCAGACGGCGCAGCCGGCGGGCGCATAAAGTCCGCCGGCGGCGCGGCTGGTGGCGACTGCCGGCTGCCGCGGAGGGGGAGCACGCGTATGCCCCCGGGGAGCTTGCCAACGTGCGGCTCAAGCGATGAAGCGAGCGACGCGCGCATGAGCACCCGCCTCCAAGCCACGGTGATGAGGTCGTGCTTTAGGACTGAACTTGCCCATAGCTGTCCGCATATGACACTGTGCGTACCGGACGCAGCCACGCGGCCGCAGGGGCAGGCCTCATCCGACTCCAGGACGGGTAGCAGCGGCTCACCCAGCCGCAGCAGCACAGCCACCTGGAATTCATGGTCGGTCAGGCCCGTCACCGGGCCGGGGCAGGCAGTGAGGAACGCCGAGGCCAGCGAGCCAGAGCAGCTGAGGAGGCGAGCAAGATCAGCGCACGCCGTCTCCGCCGATTGGGGATTCGGACCGTGCTTCAGGGTCTCGAGATAGTCGTGCGTGGCGGTCCAGCGCGCGTCGGCCTCCGCCCGGCTGAGCGCGCTCTGGAGCTGCGTCATGCGCAGCTTCGAGCCAGCGTCGGACGCCCAGGCGTCGGCTGGGGTCGGGCTGTCTGAGATTCCCTGCACGGCCGGCCATGCCTTCCGCAAGCGTGCGAGGCGGGCCTGGTGCTGGATCGCGGCGTCGCCGCGGAACGGCTTGCTGCCGTCGATGCCGTCCGCGAGCACCGCGTGCGCAACTGCTGCCGACGCGAGGTGCGCGGTGTCAGCAACGTCGGCTGTGTAGTGTCGCAGACCCATGCCGCCATGTCTATGAGGGAGCAAGGCCTGCTCACGCTGTAGGTCGGTGAGCTGTTGCGTTTCGATGATGCGGCACATGGCGTGTATGCTGGCGTTCTCGACGCCCATGAGCGGCTGTTCGAGGTGGGCCCAGTCGGTAGTGCGCAGCAGGTGTGCTTCGCGATGTTGCAGGCACTGGAAGAGGACAGCCCACCGTGTCTGGGCCGCCAGCGGGAGGCCTGCCAGCTTTTGCATGAGCTCGACGGTGCGTTTGCATCTACGGCGCACATACGCCTCCACATAGGCAGGGGTGCCACTGGGCAGTGGCGCGCCACATGCGACCATGCCGTCAGTGGCGACCGTGGCGCCTAGGCAGGCGGCTGCGTGCGAGGCCTTGGCGGGATCGGTGCAGTGGACGAGCGTCTTCTGCTTGTTGCACTGGTGACGGGATTGCACAACTCGACCCATGGCGACCACTTGCTCGACCGTGCCCTGCACCGTGAGGTCATCGTGGCACGCGATGGCTAACGTGTCAGGGGCCGCTTCTTGCGCCGCTAATAGCGTGGGCCGGAACGCGATGGCGAAGTAGAGGGGGCCGATGGGGTCGCCTTGCTTCACGCCAGATGCACTCCACAAAACCGCGTTCGACCCGTCTTGCTGACGTGCCAGCAGCGGCGATGGCGATCCATACGCCATGCGTGCGAATGCGGCCAGGGCGGGGAGTTGCGCGTCAATCTCCGCGATGATGGTCTCGCGGTCAATCAGGTTGAACGCGTTCTCGAGATCGACCTGCACTGTGACCGTCTCCGCATCTGAGAAGTCCGGGGCCAGCGCGTGGCTCGGAATCTCAGGGCCGCCGCGAACACCGACCCCAATCTGGTGCGGGGCAAGCAGGCCCGGCGCTTCTGGGACGCACGCCAGCGCGCAGATACCGGCGAGGCGCATGAATACTTCGCCGATAGCGATCGGGCGAACGCCGCCGTTCGGTTTGGCGATGGCGATCAGGCGGCTGGCGAGCAGCAGGTCGGAGTGGGGGATGGTGCCCGACAGCAGGAGGTTGACGAAGCGGCGCATGGCCTCGCCCGTGCGCTCGTTATACAGCCCGGCGCTGCGGACGTGCTCGTATGTCCACCCGCTGGGGCCGGCCGCTGAGCCCTGTGTCAGGTTCCGCAGGATGGCCTCAAACCGCGCCGCTGAGACTTCCGCTGAGCGGCTGCCGGCTGGGGTAGGCTGCGCTGCGCGCTTTGGAGGGGGCGCGGGTGGGTGCAGCGCTCGCAAGCGTGGCAGTGAGTTCTGGTCGATGGGAACGATGGGGCTGCTGTCCAAGCAGCGCGCAGCGCGGCCAACATTGCCGTTGCATACATGTCGGTGCATGCGCCCTGCCATTGCGATGTCCGCCAAAACTTCTTTGCGAGTGCGGCCGGGGTCGCTATGTTCAGCGGTGTCAAGCAACATCTGCTCCCTGGTCCGCTTCCGGATCTCGCGCACGCGGGCATTGACTCGCCTGGCGCGTCCCCTGCTTGCGCCAGTGTTGCCGAGGGCCTGGCTGGGCAGCAGGAGTAGGAACCTGAGCTCTGTCTCTACACTGGGCCGGTGACCGCGCTCGGCCGCATCGGCGGTACGTTCCAGCGCTGCGGCCACAACGTCGGCCCAGCTGGATCTGCATTCGTTCGGCACACCCTGAGGGATCCGCACGTCCGGGTAGGGGGCCTCCAGTGATGGCGGCGCGTCTGAGGCTGGCTTTGGATCCACCTGGGTGTCGCTGACGAGGTCTGCTTCCGTCAGATCGCGCATGTGGGAGTCAACCCGTGGGCCAGCGCTCATGGCAGTGCGGGAGACGTCCGGGAGGACGGCGCGCTGGCTGGGGGGGAGGCGGGGGGCTTGGGAGGGTCGGGGGGGAGTGGCATGGCGGCGAGCCGGCGCGCGGCAAATGGGGGCAGGCGCGTCGGTCGGGGACGTCCCATGGTTGGTCCCTGCGTGTGCAGCCACGACTGGCGTAGGTGCTGCGGTAGCTGTCCCGTTGCCACCTGCATATGTGCAATCCCATCGTGGTGTTCTGTGGATGTGTCAAACCCTGTTCCAATGCTGAGTTCCAATCTTTGTCATACCGCTTGCTGATATGGTCAGTCAGTTTCCCATGACCATCTGGCAAGGCACTACTGTCTCGACCGGTTGAGCCGCCGGGCTGCACGCGACGACTCAAAACACTGTGTTTATGACGCATATGAGGCATTGCCTGCATTCTTAATGCAAAGATGCTGCTGCACTGAGCGTGAGCTGTTGCGCCGGGGCACTGCACGCGAATTCGAAACCAAAGGTGTCAGAGCTGCGATACAAAAATATGACACCCGCGGTACAGTCAAGCAGAGGTAAACATTTGTCAGAAGAAAGTGTTCCTCGGGTCTGATGAACAGTTGGGGTGAATCCCGTTTAGATGGAGCCCTATAAAGGCAGGTGCGCGGATCCAGGATATATCGCAGGTCCCCGGCGTACACCATGGCCATGGTACACCCTGCACTGTGGGAGGCGTGAGCCCTCGGGCTCTCATGTGGGGGGTCCGGGATGGAGTGCTCGAGTGGGGCCGGATGGAGTGGGGGTGCTACTGTTGGGGGGTCACCTGTCATGACGCGCTTGATGCGTCCCGGTGTGCGCAGCAGTTTAGAGCTCGTGCGTGGGCGTGGAAATGTGTGTGATGGGCGTGAGTGCATGTGGACCTTGGTCGTGCGCGGGGTTCGCACGGCAAAGTGGAAATGGAACGTGTGCGAGGTTCGTGGCACATGACGCTTGACATCTCGAGGACACACCTGCACAGTCGGTATCTATGTGTTAGATACCAGCTACGGTATCTTGAACCGTCTATATGGAGTGCTGCATATGGGAATCATCTTGGCGATATCGTGAGTGCCACGTGGCACTCTGTGATTGAGCTACCTTGGATCTTCCGAGGTGGAACACATATCCCACAACATCGGTGGTGGCCGGTTTTGCTGGGGTGGGCGGTAGTGCGCAGTTTGGCAGGTGGTTGCTGTGTGCGGTTGTGGCGCGGGTGCCTTGGTGGTGGGGTGCGGGAGTGCGCATGCGTGTGGATGCGTGGGTGTGGTTGTGTCGGCTGTGTCGGTTCGTTGTGGCTTTTTCGCCTGGGAGAGTGATTGCTTTTTGCTGGTGTCTACTTTCGGCTTCGGGGGCCGTGTCCAGGCGAGCGTTCTTGCAGAATGCCATGTGCGAACTCTCCACCACTCTGTGCCGTGGTGTGACGCGCCAGGTCCTCGCTGCGGCTCCGCTGCGTATGCGGCTGGCGGGCAGGGCGGTGGTGCCTGGCCACGATGTCCCGTCGGACGTGCTATAGGCGGTCGCTGGCCGCCTTGCTGGACCGGGTGCCGCGGCTGCAGCAGCGCAGGCCGGCCCCGCGTCTGGTCGTGTTGGCCCGCCGAACCTTCCCGCGAGCCACCGTGGGGGGAGTGATGCGGCGCCGCTAGTGCCCTTCGCGCCCCGCCCCGAGGCCCCTGTCGGGCGGCCGGAGGGGGAGGGCTGGTACGCCTTGCACTGTGGGGGGCGTGCGCCCCCGGGCTCTCATGTGCGGGGGGCCCGTGATGGAATGCTCCAGTGGGGCAGGATGGAGTGGGGGTGCTGCTGTAGGGGGGTCGGTGGTGGCTGGTTTTGCTGGGGTGGGCAGTAGTGCGGTGGTGGTTGTTGCTGTGCGCGGTTGTGGCGCGGGTGCCGTAGTGGAGGGGTGCGGGAGTGCGCGTGCGTGTGGGTGCGTGGGTGTGGTTGTGTCGGCTGTGTCGGTTCGTTGTGGCTTTTTCGCCTGGGAGAGTGATTGCTTTTTGCTGGTGTCTACTTTCGGGGGTTTTGGCCGTCTACTTTCCTTCCGTTGCCCTCGCTGCCGGGCTATTGCGTTCATCTCCGTGTAACACGCGTGATGACGTCGGGAACTCAAGGAACCCAGTTGGGCATACTGTATACAAGGTCCTCACATGGGCAATTGAAGCTTCCAGATCCCGCAAGCCAGGCACATCGAGTCGTCTGAATACAAGGATACGTTAGAGGTATGCTCCAAAAGGTGGTAGAACACACAGGTACGATTCATCGTCATGAAGTGAATATGCCAAGACGCCGCGCGCGGCCTCTAATATCGCACCCCTTTCCCACCAAAGGCTAGCCAGTCATAGAATGAAAAAAAAAACCGGTATCCCGGCGGGCTGTGGAGCCCTGATGATCAGACAACCTGCCTCGTCTCCGATGCATCAGGTGCCATGCACAGCAGATTGGGTATGCTTCAGCATTTACAACAACATGCTGTATATCAGCTGTGTGCTTGACCTACTAGGAGTACCACGTGGGTAAGCAGTTGTTTCGAATTTGGGCCGGGGTGGCTACCCTTGGCAACGTCAGGACCATGCACCATGCCTGTGTTACACGGAGAGCGGAAGAAAGGTTCACCAGTGGGGGTAACACGCGAGCCAGCAACAAAAAGCATTACACCGCCGCACCGTACTTAGCCCAATCACAAGCGAAGAGCACGGGAAATTGCCTAATTTTTACATGCTCTATCACAATGCGAGTGTGAGACTGTCAATGCACTATCAATCGCACTCATGCGGTTTTGCACAAAGCATACTATAGCCACCACACTGGCCTCCTGCCCCATGCATCTCGTGCAGGTCCGATCGATTACAGCGTGCATACGACCATGTGGCCATATGCACAATTCACAATACATGCACGCTGGGCCAAAGGGCCCACAGCTCAATCACGAGCGGCTGCCACGGGAGTCACTGTCGATAGCAAGGGAGAGGAGGCCCGAGGATGGCGTCATTCGGGGTGGATCATCCGCATTCGACACAGCGTTGCGCGTTGTCGACCATAGATAAGAAGAGGCGAGAGCACGGCCTTCACCAGGACCTAGGTGGCAGGACGGAATTTGGATATGCCAAGCACGATAGGGACAGCTGTGGCAGCGGCTGCGTGGACGCCTGCAGCAGGACCGGCCACCAGTGGCAGCATACACAACATGATTGTCTGAGACCAATACACCACCTCAGGAGCATTGCAATGTGATTCCTGAGCAACTGCACAAGCATACTGGCAGCAATTGCATATATGCCACGTAAGTACTTCTGTGCATAAAACACATGGCTGACAACTCCGTGCGTGAGGACTATTCAGAATCTTATGTAGTAAGGGATGTGGTGAACAGGAGTAGCCAGCAACAAGTCCACGTGCAAACTGTATGGCATCAATGCTCAATCATGCTTGTCATGATGTTGTCCAGGACATACTGATAACGTGCCGTCATGTCTGACCTCACAAGAACTTTCTGACCTCACAACTCGAGCGCTACACATGATGGCGTGATTATCAGTACGTCAAAGTTCTTGTGAGGTTGCAGCTGGGTGGACCGGGTTGTTGCTGACAGGTTTACACGAGTACCAGCATCACGGATGTCTCACATGCACCTCGCCGGAATTGATCCGCGCCGTGGAATTGATCCGCGCCGTGGCACTCCATGACCCACGCATCCGCGCAGCGGTGCTCTATTTTGTCAGTGACCTCCTGTCGGGGAGCATCCCCCACACGGCTCTCCTCCAAGCCAGCCGATTGATCGCCCTCGCCAAGCCGGCAGGCGGCGTCAGGCCGATCGCGATCGGTGAGTTGCTGATGCGCCTGGCGGGCATCTGCGCGCTGGCGACGCTGCCGGATGCAGCCAGCCTGTTTGCCCCGCTGCAGGCCGGTGTCGGCATCTCTGGGGGTGCTGAGATCCCCAGCCATGCGCTGTACCCTGACTTTCATGACCCCGATGTTGTGACTGTCCAAGTGGACCTCCGCAATGCCTTCAATCTGTGCGATCGGACCGCCATGCTGGCTGCCGTTGCACAGCACGCCCCGGGTCTCTTGCCGTTCGTGCGGATGTCATACCAGCAGGCATCGGTGCTGCTTCTGCAGCGCCCGGACGGCGCACATGAACTGCTGTGGAGCGAGACCGGCGTGCGACAGGGCGACACGATGGGGCCGTTCCTCTTCAACCTGACGTACCAGCCGACTCTGCAAGCAGCGAGCGAGGTCAGCGGCAGAGCGCTGGTCACAGCATGCCACGATGACACGTACCTGCAAGGAAGGCCGCAAGATGTCGCTGCCGGCGCAGCACTGATCATGGGTAGGCACCCGTGCCAGCTGCAGAAGACTAGCGTTTACTGCAAGGACACAGACACAGCTGCGCATGTCGCCGCCTTGCTCGGTGCGCACGTCGCTCCGGACGGCATCGTGGTGTGCGGCACCCCGCTGGTTAGCGATGGGTTCGTCACAGCGCATGTCTCCTGCCGCTGCGCAGCCACTCGCGCGCAGATCGAGAAGCTGACCGCACTGCCACTGTCCCCGCAGGTGAAATGGCTTGTCATGCACAACTGCCTACAGCATAGAGAATCCCATTTGCTGCGCAGCACGCAGTGGCGGTTTCTGGAGGAGCCGCTGCATCAGGTGGAGACAGCGCTGCTGAAGGGCCTCGGCGACATTCTGGACGTGACCAGCCTCACAGACGTGCAGTGCCTGCAAGCCCTGCTTCCCCACCGCCACGGCGGCATGGGCTTACGCAGGTTCACCCAACCCATCGCCGATGCTGCTCGCCTGTCGTCCGCTGCACTCGCCCACGCAGCCCTCGCGGAAGGATCGGGGCCTGCCGTTCCGCGGCGATGCAGGCGTCGCCATGCGCCACATTCTCGACAAGTTGCGCCAGCAGTGGCCAAGCATCCCGGGGCTGTCTGAGTGCCCCGCCGAGCCCGCGGAATGGGCGGGCCTGAGTGGCGGAGGGTCTGCCATCCGCATGTCGCAGCTGCAGAATGCAGTCAGCCGGGCCGACTCTGACGCCCGTGCGGCTGCGTTGCTTGCAGCGCTGGATCAAGGGACGCGCAGGCCGTCGTCAGCGACACGCGAACAGAGCCTGACCAGCAAGGCGCGCCTGCATAGTTGTGCAGCCTCAATGGCCTCGGCTTTTCTGAAAGCCAGGCCCAGTGCGACTGAGCTGACTGCCACAGAGTTCCGCGTGAATGTGTGCTTGCGCCTAGGTGAGTCACTATTCACCGGCCAAGAGGTAGACGGCGACTGCGTGTGCGGCCGGGCATCGCCTGCTGATGGTTCGCATGCCCTCGTGTGCAATGCGGTGTGGCGCACGATGGTCGCACGCCATGATGCGATCACGCAGGCATGGCGCCGCTTCATCATGCGGGCGGGCATCTCCACGTCTCTTTGAGCCCAACATCAAGAGCCTCCCGCAGTACCCGGATGTGCCGGGCGCGCGGCCGCCTGCGCAGCCGCCCGGCCCCTCCTGTGAGCCTGCCAGCTGTGCTGCCGCTGGAGCCTCACTCCACCGACCCCGCCCCCCAGTGCCTCGGCCGTGCCTTCAACCCCATATGGCACCCAGACGCTTACGCGTTCCCCGCCTGCCCCCTTGCCGCCCTCCGGACCGGCGGACAACGCTGCCCCGCTCGGCGACGCCGCCAAGGCTGATGGCACCTCAGAGGGACCAGCCGCCGCGGCTGCGCTCGTTGCTGCTGCCATCTCAGCTGTGTTGCCTCGTCCGATGTCAAGGCTGCCGCGGCCGACACGGCAGGCGCCATGGACGTCGACGTCCCCGACGAGGCAGCCATCGGCCACAGTGGCGCGCGAGAGCTCAGCGCGGCGGCTGCCGCCGCCGCCGCCGCCGTGGACGCGAAGGCGGCCGCCCCGGCCGGCCAGTGCACGGTGCGGTGTGAGCACCTGCCGCAGGTGGGCCCGGTGGCCACTGGTCCGCCGCAGCGCCTGCCCGAGGGTCGCCGGGGCCGCGCGGCCACGGCTTGCGCCCGGCCGCGACCCCCCCGCTCGCAGCGCAACCCGGAACGGGGTGATCTGCTTGTGATGTTGCCCTGCAATACCATCGTGGCCGATGTGTGCGTGACCTGTCCGGTGGCCCCCTCCCGGGTCGTCGCCGCGGCAAAAACGCCAGGCGCTGCCGCCCAGCTGATGGACGACCGGAAGCGAGACAAGTACGGCTGCTCCGGCACTGGCGCGTGTCGCTTTGTGTCCCTGTCGCATGAGACGTTTGGCCGTGTGGGCACGGGTGCGTAAACCTTCCTAAATAAGATCGCTGACTTCGCTGCGGCATCGGGGGCCGTGTCCAGGCGAGCGTTCTTGCAGAATGCCATGTGCGAACTCTCCACCACTCTGTGCCGTGGTGTGACGCGTCAGGTCCTTGCTGCAGCTCCGCTGCGCATGCGGCTGGCGGGCCGGGCGGTGGTGCCTGGCCACGCTGTCCCGTCGGACGTGCTATAGGCGGCCGCTGGCAGCCTTGATGGACCGGGTGCCGCGGTTGCAGCGGCACAGGCCGGCCCCGCGTCTGGTCGTGCTGGCCCGCCCTGCCTTCCCGTGAGCTGCCGCAGGGAGAGCGATGCAGCGCCGCCAGTGCCCTTCGCGCCCCGCCCTCAGGCCCCTGCCGGGCGGCCGGACGGGGAGGGCTGGTACGCCCTGCACTGTGGGGGGTGTGGGCCCCCTGGCTCTCATGTGCGGGGGACTCGTGGTGGAGTGCTCGAGAGGGCCGGATGGGGTGGGGGTACTGCTGTTGGGGGGTCGATGGGGGCCGGTTTTGCTGGGGTGGGTGGCAGTGCGCGTTTGGCAGGTGGTTACCGTGTGCAGTTGTGGCGCGGGTGCCGTGGTTGTGGGGTGCGGGAGTGCGCATGCGTGTGGGTGCGTGAGTGTTGTTGTGTCGGCTGTGTCGATTCGTGGTGGCTTTTCACCTGAGGCAATTGGTGCTTGTTGCTTTAGTCTGCTTTCGGGAGTTTTGGCCGTCTACTTTCCTGCTGTTGCCCTTGCTGCTGCCGGGCTCTTGCGTTCATCTCCGTGTAACACACCTCGCCGGAATTGATCTGGCTGCTTGCTGCCTCATCTCAAACAAGCGGGTCGAGCTCATATTCTGGCACGTTTGCCCCCAGGTTATACATAGAGCGGAACTGCCATGTCACCGCGTCAACCGCGTGCCGAGTCCATCAACATCAAGATATTAATCGCCGTCGTCACAACGTATCCTACGACTGACTGCTTTGAACGCTCACCAGTCCACGTTGACCACTGCTGCAGTCATTATCAATTGTCCCTGTCGACTTGCAAGCCGTTTTGCCCCCTCCCCGGGGGGCAGCTTCTGCCCCAGAAAACCATAATTACAACAAATGCCCAGTACCCACTCTCCTGCATTGCATGTATGTGTTACACAGTGATAGAT
This sequence comes from Ulva mutabilis, assembly GCA_900538255.1. Lineage (NCBI taxonomy): Eukaryota > Viridiplantae > Chlorophyta > Ulvophyceae > Ulvales > Ulvaceae > Ulva > Ulva mutabilis. The sequence goes on along the minus strand of UNSF01000148.1, from coordinate 134,732 downwards.
CTAGGACTCAGCAGCGCCGAGGCAACAGACCAGGCAACATGCAGATAAACAGACCGGCCACCGCAAGCACCAAGGCCACGCGCCGCACGAGCAAATGCCAGAACGAACTAACGCCAGCGCGAAAGCCGACACGCACACACCACGCAGTACGACGCAGGCCATGCGCACACCAAACACACAGCTAGCACTCGCCGGGTCCACAAGCGGTCATCGACTCGACACTAGCAGTCTGCACGGGCGCGACAGCGTGCGCTACGGCCATGTCCGAGGCCGCGAGGCACCGGTTCCAGGATCCGTAGCCTCAGCCAGCTCGGCAGCCCGAGCGGTGTCCGGGGAGGGGCGCAGAGGAGAAACGGCGGACGTGCGCTGGGAGGAGGGAAGAGGGAGGGAGGGAAGAGGGAGGGATCGGGTGCGGGGGGGGGGGGGGGTGGGGGGCTGCAGGGTGAAATGGGTGGAGGGGGGGGCTCTCGGGGCGGGATGGGCGAGGGGGGGGGGGGGGGGGCGACGCAAGCTTATGCGCGATGGCCTGCATGAGCCATGTCTGTTCACACATGCAACCCAACCTCACATGCAGACGAAAACAGGGTGTGCAGTTCCGTCATGGCCACGGCCTGACATGGTCATGACATGTCTTAGAAATTCTGCAGAGTGTACAACAGCAGCAGTCCAGCTATTAGGCGTGGAGTGCATGCTCAAGTGCTGATCAACAGAAGCAATGATTCATATATGCAATGACAGGAGCAAACAACATAGCTACACACCAGGTGCTCAATGCGGTATGCATTGGTCAACAGTGGATATCTTATTACACTGAATGTGGCTGTGAAGACGGACAAGCCATTGAGGAAATATAATTAGGTAGGGGAAGTCTACAACACAGCGTCACGTTGACATGTGCTCAATAGCTGTAGATGAATTTGCATTATATCACACTGTGTCTGTTGGAATGTTTGTCAGTGGGATACTAACGTGTAATCACTTTGAATTATCTGAACAACAACACCCTGATGACAGAGTGATGATTGCCACGAGTGCGGTCAATACAGCCTGCGCCCATGACAACAAAACCACCCGTAATCGGGCTTGCTCGGCATCGTCGCTCTCCCAGTTCGGTTGAGGATCCCACTCGTCTATCTCCTGCATCACCATTACCATTACATTGGTCAATTCCTGATTGGCTTGGGTCTGCTGTACAAGGAACAAACCTGTCTCGGGCGCATGACGGATCAATTGGTTGGTACATGGCACTGTGTAGCACATAGCTTGTGAGCATCCAGCTAGACGTAGAGCTCACCCGGACAGCATCTGTCACCCAGCTGCTGTACATCACCCATCCCGCACAGAGCAGGGCATTTGCCACTGCATCTACTATGAATCCGGCTCCACAAAGATTGCAAGTCAGACACTGCACCGCAAGGATGATGTTGTATGGGTGTCATGCATGTGAGATCGCAGAAAAAACCAGCACTGATCAGACCGACGTTCACACGCACGTGCGGTCTGCTACAATCTGCAGGCGCCGCAGCTACCTTGCGGGCTCATCCGCCAGCAGCTCATGCCGCAAATGGATGCTACACGCATGATCAGCCAGTGGCGCATAGGTAAGCTCTAGTATATCAGTCTGTATACGAGCATGCATTTGCTGACTCTCCTTTATCACGACAGTCCCAGCATGGTACAGTGATTTGGCTTCTGTCGTGCGGTAAGACTCGTACGTCTTCCGACTGAGTGTTGCTTTATGTAGTGCTATCCACAAACACAGAACTCACAGCTAAACGATAACATGAACTCGACGCACCACGGCCGCCTTTCCAGATATACCAGTGCTGCTTTGCAAAATTATCCTGCTGTTGGTGTGTATGAGAGTGTGTATGTCGTGTGTTGTCATGGATGTGCACAGATCAATCCAAGAAGGAGTTGCGACATCGACGTGTCGACTGCTGAACCTGGACCGCAGCTGCAGCACAGAACACGAGAGATCTCTCAAAACAACGTGAAAGCAGCTTAGGTATTCATACAGCTATTAAGGCATGCTGCATCACCTTTCAAGCCGCAAATTACACCGTTCGCGTCTTGTGAACGTATGCGTGCGGACGGGTGCCAAGGATATCAAGAGCTTTCCGCACAGAAGGAGACAGAACGTACCAACAGTATGCTAAGCGTAAACATTACTGCAAAGGTCACGGCCACGCCCGCATATGCCAACAAGCACAATGAATCTTCGTCGTCATCGCGGTTCGCGTCGAGCAAGCAAGCCTTTTCCTGGGCTACCGCCCCGAAATCACCGTCCACCACGTCCGTTACATTGCCTGGCGAGTACTCTATGTCTGACAGCTCGGTGTGGACGAGCCGAATAATAACGATGCCAATGATTGCCACCAGGATCGTCGCAACGATGGTGACAATCTTCCTGAGTGCCGAACCAACACCCATCAGGAGTATGTGTCAATAAGACAGTAACTAAATTAATCGCTGTTCCGTTTGCTTGAAAATGGCAAATCAGAATATAGCGAGAATTACACACGGTGAGCAAGCAAATGTGGTGTCAGCGGAGCCGGATCTATGTATATAAAGCTAGCAGAACGATGCGTGTACCCTTGTGCCGGCACAAATTCATTGGATCATGACGAGTCAACTTGGCTGTGATACCACCATTTACGTTACACACCTTCCCTGAACAGTCGTCAGTACGACTTAACGAGGCATATTCTTCCAATAATGCTGCGAGCTTGGACGTATATGTAGACAACCGCGGTATCTCGCTGGCACCTAAGCCCTTGGGATGTGTACATCGTACGTCGGAATGTGTGCCCGTATCACATATGGCCATAACGCCGTGTGCTCACCCACATGCATGCTAACTTGCACTGTTGGCACGGCCACCTGTCATTTGCAGGTCCAAGCTCTCGCTTACCTTCAGTCTGAGCACAATTGAGAATAGCACTAATTGAACAGTCTGCCACCAGGAAGTCACCTGTAGTCACTGCCCAGATGTGTCTACCCGTGTGCTGCCTGCACCAGTGACTCTGCTTTGTGTCGTTGTACTGCCCTGTGCCTCCCAGGGATGCCCGCCAGTACCGAGCTATAGATATTCCTCCGTGAGTGATCCTCGTCAGTCTTGAGTACCTCTGAGAACCCCCGTGTAACCTGACGGAAGCTCAACAGTGTACCTCCGTGTCCCATAGCCTCTGTCCCTGTCACTTGATCCCCCGAGTCCCCGTCTGGAACCCAACAGACAGCTCATCTGGTATCGGTGATATTGTTCCTCTAGTTTATGGCATTAGACTCAAGCGACTTGACCCGAAGACTCCAGGAGTACTTGACGCAACACCCGACCTCTCGCCTCCCGTCGAACCTTGGCTACACCAGAGAGGCCATCCTCCAGGTAATGACTGACCCAGTAGACGTAAACGCGAAGTTAGCTGAGCTCAGTCAGAAACTTTTGGATCTGACTGCAGCCGTGTCTGTCCTGGCGTCCGCTCAGGCGAGCACACAGGCAGCTGTATCTGCGGCCCCTGTCGCAGGCGGTGGTACCTCGTCGACCACCGTCCAGCCGCAAAGCAACTGGACCCGCGATGTAGAAAAATTCAATGGTGATGGCTACGACAAAGCCAAAGAATTTGTGCGCAATGCAAAAGGCGTACGTGTCTATGTGCCTGCAAGTGTTGATTTTAGTACTGCAAGCAGTCACAACGTTGCCCTCATGGTTAGTAACAAACTGACCGGACCTGCGTCACTGTGGTACGAACAGTACGCACGCGCAAATCCCGCACATAGTTTCAACGAGTTCATAGAAGCATTCACACAACGTTTCATTAGTGGTCGCAAAGCCCAAGCGGCCATCCGCGAGGAGTTTTTCGATGTGGCCAAATACACTGGCTCCCTCGAGGAGTCGTACAAGCGCATGACCGAACTGCTGTCAACCTTGGAAGATCCGCCCAAGGACATAGACCAGATCTCGACATTGCGAAAGATCATACGTGACCCGACCATCAAACTTGAAATCGATCGTGCACACACCACGACCCTAGATGAGGCGTACGCTGCAGCCGTCAATGCTGCAACAGCCGTGCGCAGTGCACGCAGCACTGATCGAGCTATTCGCCCCGCGCAACCCACGCGCCCACAAAGTGCTCGTCCTCCATTCTCAGCACAATCGGGCCGTGGTAACTTCAGACCACAGCGGCCTCCGTACCCTTCACGCCCACAAGCGCACTTCACTCCGCGCCCACAATTCAACCAGATGCATGTGCCGCACACCGCGCACAGTGCACCTGCCCACATGATGGCTCCGCCCATGCAAGCGACCGTCATGTCAGCAGCTTCCAACGCATTCCCACAGCAGTCAACTGCTTATGCACCGCCGATTCCGGTCATGCCTGGCTCCTTCATGCCAACGCAGTACCAAGAAGAGGCACCTCGCATTGCACGTCTCGACGACGCTGAACGTCAACGTTGTTACGAGCAAGGCCTGTGTTTCCGCTGTCGTCAGTCCGGACACAGAGCCAACCAGTGTCCCAACTATCCGCAGAATCCCGACTCCAACGGTCAGGGAAATTTTCGGAACAGCGGCGCACCGCGTCGCTAGGCAGTTCCATCGCTGCCGACGAACCACCTTCCGCGCCGGCACCGGTTGCACCGCCGGTGTACAGTTTGTCATACGCTACTGTGCCAGATCCAAAGGTGCACAAATGTATCCTTGTCGATGTGATGATTGCGGGTGCACCGGCCCGAGCTCTGATCGACACAGGTGCAAACACTTCGTTCATGTCAGAAGACTTCACACAGTCTGTCGGCATCGCATGTGATGTCCGCAATGCTCAGTCAGCTTCATTAGCTGATGGGTCAGCCGTGGTAATCAAAGGCGCCACGCCGCGTCTCACGGTTAAAATCTCGTCTGTGCACTCCAAGCATCAGTTCCAAGTGCTCCCGGCGCTTGATGGCATGGACGTTGTCCTCGGCATGGACTACCTCGCTGCCAACAATGTCATTGTAGAGCCCCGAAAGCTATCCGTGTCTCTGCCCTCCACGAAGGGATTAGTAACTGTGAAGGCTGCCCCGCAGCAGCCGATGTTTCCGAACATGTCATCAATGCATGTTGACGTCGTGTCTGGTGCCAAGCTGGCACGCATCATCCGTCATGATGCCAAGCATGACTCTGACTACTTCATCGGTTATGTCAAAGAATCTGTGTCCCATGCATCTGAAAAAACGTTCGAGGCTGAGCGCCCTGCCGCTTATGCCACATTCGAAACGCAGCTGCGCAAGCAGTATGCTGATGTCATTCGTGACGAAGTCCCGCCAGGCTTGCCTCCAGTTCGCAAGCTGGATGATGGCCGTGTCCTCGAACACAGCATCCCACTCAAGCCCAATGCACAGCCTGTGTCACAGCAGCCATACCGCATGTCTCCCGACGAACTCGAGGAAGTCAACAAAACCCTCACCAAGCTGACCAACCAGGGGTGGATTCGTCCATCGTTGAGCCCCTGGGGATCGCCCGTCTTGTTTCAACGCAAGAAGAGTGGCAAACTGCGAATGTGTGTCGACTATCGCGCACTGAATCACAACACAGTGAAATTTGCATACCCCATGCCACGCATCGAGCAGCTGCTTGAGAGTCTCAGAGACTACAAAGTGGTGAGCAAGCTCGATCTGGCAGAAGGATTCCACCAGATCCGCATGAACCCCGACGACATCCCCAAGACAACCTTCGTCACATCATTCGGAGCTTTTGAGTTCCTTGTGATGCCATTCGGCCTGGCCAACGCGCCAGCTCAGTTCACACTGCTCATGAACTCGGTCCTCAAAGGGCTGCCATTTGTGGTTGTCTTCATGGACGACATCCTAGTGTTCTCTAGAAGTGTCGAGGAGCACCATGACCATGTCTGTCAAGTGCTCAATCTCCTCCGTCAGCACAAGCTGTATGCTTCTCCAAAGAAGTGTGAGTTCTATCGTGAGTCGGTCGAGTATCTAGGGCATGTCATCACCCCTGATGGTGTCACGGTGCTCCCGTCCAAGGTCAACGCCGTGCAAGGCTGGCCTGTTCCCAAGGACCTTAAGTCCTTGCGTCAGTTTCTGGGTCTCACCGGTTTCTACCGGCACTTTGTACCTCAGTATGGCACAATTGCTGCACCCTTGACTGACCTGCTTGCCGCATCAACCCCATGGCATTGGACTTCACGCCAACAGTCTGCATTTGAAGCCCTAAAGTGCGCCCTGTGCGCCGCCCCCGTCCTCTGTTTTCCAGATTCAGAGAAGCCCTTTGTCGTCGGCACCGACGCCTCTGACTACGCCGTCGGAGCAGTCCTTCAACAGGATCACGGCCGCGGCTTACAGCCGGTGGCCTACCTCTCGCGGAAACTCGCCCCCGCAGAGAGGAACTACGCAGTCCACGAAAAAGAGTTGCTCGCGATCGTGCATGCTGTTCGCACGTGGCGCCATCACCTCCAAGGTGCCAAGCACACGATCAAAGTTCTCACGGACCACGTCACCCTGCGATACTTCCATCGCCAACCCAAACTCTCCCAGCGACAGATGAGATGGACTGAGCTGTTCCAGTCCTTCGACCTGGACATTCAATACCAGCCAGGTCGTGAGAACATTGTCCCCGACGCGCTCTCCCGTCGGCCAGACCTCAAGATCGTGCTGTGCGCGATGTTCAACTCGCAACCCCTTCCAGACCCAGACTTTCTCCACCAAGTCCGCCAGGCATACCCCTCAGACCCAGTTGCCACCCAACTCCTTCAATCCCAACAGACCCCATCCATGACAGGTGCCAACCCGGCCTACCGTGTCATCAACAACCTCCTGTTCTTCGTCGACCGCTCGGCGTACAGGCTCTACATTCCCAACTCCCTCGACCTCAAAGCCGCGATCCTCCATGACGCGCACGCAGCCCCAGCCTCCGGACATCCTGGCGTCCAGCGCATGCAGCAGACTCTCCAACGCCACTACTATTGGCCCCGCATGCGTGATGACATCTCGGACTACGTTCGCTCCTGCCGCGAATGCCAGCTGATCAAACCGTCCGTCAAGCCAGCAGCCCCACAGATGACCTTTCCAATTCCGAAGATTCCATTCCAAGAGATTGCTCTCGACTTCGTCGGCCCTCTGCCAGAGACCGCCAACGGCCACGATTTCCTGCTCAACGTCACAGACCGCCTCACGAAGTTCGCCGTTTCCATCCCCTGCAAGACCACCATATCGAAGACCCAACTCGCTCATGCCCTCTTTGAGCACATCTATTGCCGGTTCGGGGTCCCCCAAGTGATCATCTCAGATAGAGACCCCCGAATCGACAATGAGTTTTTCCTTCTCCTCTCCAGTCTCCAAGGCACAACACATCGCCTTACCACCGCTTACCGTCCATGGGGGAACGGTCAAGCAGAAGCCTTCAACAAAGAGATCATCAACAAGTTGCGCGCACAATGCGCTGACCCGTCGCCATCCCTCGAGTGGGACCAAGTCCTTCAACACCTCGTCTACGCCTACAACAACACGCCGCACTCTGCACACCACTTCACACCCTTCTATCTCCTCTTCGGATTCCACCCATCGTCACTAGAAGCCCTCTATCTGCCGTCCCAAGACCCGCCGTTTCCTAGAAGATCCCATCCTGCTGATGTTTCTGAGTTCCGGCGATTCCACGCCGACGCCTTGCAGCGAGCACATGCTACCCTCGAAGAAGATGCTGATCGCCGCCATGCGCGAAACCGAACCAACCCCTCTCGATTGCCTGCTTTCAAAGTTGGAGACCTTGTCTCTGTATCCTCTGAACATCTGCCCAAAGATGATTTGACCACAAAGTTTGCACCCCGATTCTTAGGACCATTCAAGATTGTTGCCATGCCCAGACCTTATGTCTATGTAGTTGATTTTGGTGCAAAGTTCCCACATGTGTCTGACCTAGTGAATGCTGATCTGCTGCGGCCTTATGTCCAGCCATCCTCAACCCCACTGCGTCATGCAGAAGATGATTTTCCCCCGGTCGGAGATCCCAGCCGACCCATAGATCACCTAGTCTGCCGCGCACGCGCGCGAGGGCGACCCCCTGCCAATGGTCGACCCAGCTTCCAGTATCGCGTCCGGTTCAAAGGCCTGGACTCTCACTACGATGTATGGCTCACTGAGAAGAAGCTCCGCACTCAGCATCCTGCTGTGGCTCCCTCCCTCATCGCTCAGTGTGACGCGCAATACCCAGCCTGATTGCGGTCCCTAGCGAGCGTGGCTCTTAACGCAAGGGGGAGAGGATGAACAGTCTGCCACCAGGAAGTCACCTGTAGTCACTGCCCAGATGTGTCTACCCGTGTGCTGCCTGCACCAGTGACTCTGCTTTGTGTCGTTGTACTGCCCTGTGCCTCCCAGGGATGCCCGCCAGTACCGAGCTATAGATATTCCTCCGTGAGTGATCCTCGTCAGTCTTGAGTACCTCTGAGAACCCCCGTGTAACCTGACGGAAGCTCAACAGTGTACCTCCGTGTCCCATAGCCTCTGTCCCTGTCACTTGATCCCCCGAGTCCCCGTCTGGAACCCAACAGACAGCTCACTAATGACTCTTTTTTGCCGTCGAAGATTGTGTCCTCCTTCTCGTCCGCCCCCATCCACAGGGGTGCTGTGGCTGATGCCCGACTGGGTTTGGCGTCATACCCATGTTTTCCAAGACTTCTTTCCACCTGGCACAACACCTGCATGCCATATGTAGGCGCTGTATAGAGCTGGCAGCAGCCGCTGTACCAATGTGGCAACAGGCCACGCGGAGGCCCGTCATTTCTGGCACCTTACCGCCGTGCTCCCATGGCGCAGGAGCAAGATATATCCAATGGGCGAGGGATCGGACGGTGGCAGATCGTATGATACAAGCAGGCTTTGAGTTGAATTGGCGCTGGTAGGTGTGTGTTGAATTGTGATAAATCAAGGCCCCAGAAGCGCCGAGGGAAGAAAGCACGGAACGAAACAGAAAACCACAAGCAGCTGTCGTGATCCAGCCATGCACAGGACTACGGTGACCATGTATGCATGGATACACGGTGCTGATGCGGAGTGGCTATGGGGCAGCCATGCACCGATGGTTGACCATATGCACGAGCAATGCATGCAGATTGCATGCCAGCAGACAATGATTCTGATTGTATCCGTATGAGTCGTTTGGAGAACGCTTATAGAGGCTCTGTCGATCGTAGTGTAATCACTCTTCTCGTCTGTCCAAGTCTCACGTGTATTCACCTCCAACTGAAGGCACAGGCGCTGTCACGGACAGATACCTAGACAGCAAGGTATGTGACAGCACCAACCCCTGCGCATGACTACGGCATGCACAGGATCCCACAGGCCCTAGGCCGCGATCCAATGGATTACAACAGCAGCACCCTACACCTCGGCATGAACTGCACTCACAAGGAACACAACCGGCAGCGCTTACACACAGCACACCGACCCGGCGCAACATGGCACAGTCTACGCACACTCACTAACGTCGCACAGGCACCAGGTGCTGGGCACCGCGGAGCCTGGCCGGCACGACTCGGATGCCGGCCAAGTCGCCCCTTGTACAGACGGAAGCCGGCGCACAGTCGGTCACAACAGCCATCATGGCCACTGGTAGGTGTGTGGAGGGCCAAAGTTCAGAGCAGCAGAACAGCCCACACGTGCCTCCTGCCTGCCTAATGCGCACAACAGTGACGTGATTGAGTGGACCGCGGCCTAAGGCCTGTGGGATCCTGAGCATGCCGTAGCCGTGCGCAAGGGACTGGTGCTGTCACATACCTTGCTGTCTAGGTATCTGTCCGTGACAGCGCCTCTGTCTTCAGTGGAGTATGAATACACGTGAGACTTGGACAGACGAGAAGAGTGATTACACTATGATCAGTAGAGCCTACATAAGTGTTTTCTAAACGACTCATACGGATACGATCAGAATCATAATCTGCTGGCACGCAATCTGCATGCATTGCTCGTGCATATGGTCAGCCATCGGTGCATGGCTTCCCCATAGCCACTCTGGATCAGCACCGTGCATCCATGCATACATGGTCACCGTAGTCCTGTGTATGCCACCATGCATGGTCACCGTAGTCCTGTGCATGGCTGGATCACGACAAACAGAGGCATCGCAGACGGCCGGGTGTACTATACTTACTTCGTAGGGATGTTTAGGTGAAGTTGATGTTTGCGCTGACGTACTAGCCCTGCAAATTACCTGGGGTACTGGTCCACGTTAGTGCCTTCGGAGTCGGCCGGGTCTCCGCTTCCCAGCTGCATGCCAACGTCAATGTGTTACACGGAGATGAACGCAATAGCCCGGCAGCGAGGGCAACAGAAGGAAAGTAGACGGCCAAAACCCCCCCCAAAGCAGACACCAGCATAAAGCAATCACTGTCCCAGGTGAAAAGCCACAACGAACCGACACAGCCGACACAACCACACCCACGCACCCACACGCATGCGCACTCCCGCACCCCTCCACCACAGCACCCGCGCCACAACCGCACACAGCAACCACCACCACCGCACTACTGCCCACCCCAGCAAAACCAGCCACCACCGACGTCAATGTGTAATCAGTACTCAGCCGTTGCACTGCCATTAATCAATCGATTAGGTGTGGCACCCAGAATGGCTTTTGCAGTAATTTCCGCTTCCCCCTCAACATTCGCCTGCATGGCCATGTATGATCATCACACGTCGCCATATATACTTGATATATATTTTGTTTTATATTTTGCATTGTGTCCTGTTTTTTCGTCCGCTGTGTCGCATGCGCGAGGCTTCAAGCCACGCCTTCCATGTTGGCAATGTTTGTCACGTTGAAATCACATGGATAGCACATTAGATTTTAACGTAAGCGCGTTGCTGCCTCTGCTGCCATATTTCGTCTCCTGCATTGAAGGTGTTGTGTGCACGTTTTCGCGCCTACGCAGGGCGCTGTTCTGCTGACATAGCGCAACACAGTTCAATTCAGCACGAAAACAAGTGGATAAAGACTCGCGAGAGCATAAATAAGGGCTATGATAGTGTGAATAGCTGAAAAATGCTCCCAAGCGAAGAGAATTGTCTGTTTCACTGGTCAAAGGAGGGTAGCCTGGCCGCGGCCGGAATACATATATTATTGATATAACGCGGGACAGTATAAAGGCCGGCAAATTTGTATGGCCGTGGTTTGTCCCCTCCACTCTCGGCCGGTTTAAACCGGGAACCGGCTTGCGGAGCACCGGTTAATCGAGGGAAGACTGTATACTTACATCGAGGAAGCTCCCCAGGGTTCAACTTGCCAAAATTAATCATGCTCATGTGAATGTATGTGTTACACAGTGATAGATCTAGGACTCAGCAGCGCCGAGGCAACAGACCAGGCAACAAGCAAACAGACAAACCGGCCACCGTAAGCACCAAGGCCACGCGCCGCACGAACAAATGCCAGAACGTACTAGCGCCAGCTTGAAAGCAGGCACTCGCACACCGCACAGTACCACGCAGCCCACGCGCACACCAAACACGCAGCCCCGCGTCTGGTCGTGCTGGCCCGCCCTGCTTTCCCGAGAGCCGCCGCGGGGGGAGTGATGCGGTGCCGCCAGTGCCCTTCGCGCCCCGCCCTCAGGCCCCTGCCGGGCGGCCGCAGGGGGAGGGCTGGTACGCCTTGCACTGTGGGGGGCGTGAGCCCCCGGGCTCTCATGTGCGGGGGGCCCGTGATGGAATGCTCCAGTGGGGCCGGATGGAGTGGGGGTGCTGCTGTTGGGGGGTCGGTGGTGGCTGGTTTTGCTGGGGTGGGCGGTAGTGCGGTGGTGGTGGTTGCTGTGTGCGGTTGTGGCGCGGGTGCCGTGGTGGAGGGGTGCGGAGGTGCGCATGCGTGTGGGTGCGTGGGTGTGGTTGTGTCGGCTGTGTCGGTTCGTTGTGGCTTTTCGCCCGAGACAGTGATTGCTTTTTGCTGGTGTCTGCTTTCGGGGGGTTTCCTTCTGTTGCCCTTGCTACCGGGCTATTGCGTTCATCTCCATGTAACACCAAACACACAGTCAGCACGCGCCGGACCTACAAGCGGTCGCCGACTCGACACTAGCAGTCTGTGAATGTATGTACTCTTACATCGAGGGGCTCCGATCCAGTGCACCAAGCGAATGTACACCTAGATTCTAGACTCACATGCTACCCAGCAGATGCGAGCCAGCCAGGCGATCACCTGGCACGAACTGCGCACCCATGAGCCGTGCTACCCTGGACATGGTCTTTCTTATCACAAACCCGTTTCCTTACACTGTCGCCGCAATGAACTCTCGCAAGGAGTTCTCAATTCAGCGAGCCTTTGCTCGCTTGTTGAATGGCCCAACCAACGACACTACCAGCGTGTTGAGGTACTGCATGGCACGCGACCCTAGTCTGCCATATGTCTCGTGCACAACCGGCACCACCTTGTACGATCCCTGCACACTCTCTTTGTACTTGTTGAGTTTGAACTTTTCGCGAACTTCGGCCGCGTGCCCCTTTGCCCCCGATGCTTTCCCCACCACAGCCACCCCAGATGGGTGGATGAAGCTGACATCTAGCTGAAGGAATATGTAGGATAAGGCTTAGACAATGACGATGCGCAATGCAAAATCAGTTCGACCTGAGCGAGCTCTGTAGTATTCAGTATAGGGGCACTTTACAAAGAAACAAACCTGAGGGAATACGTAGGATAAGCTTTAGACAATGACGATGCGCAGTGCAAAATCAGTTCGACCTGCAATGATGCGTCACAGCTTACCCAATACACACGAACACACACTCACAATACGACCCACCACACATACCTGAGCGAGCTCTGTAGTATTCAGTATAGAGACACTGAAGAATCAGAGGCTCAGCCCTCATGCATGCATGAGACTGTCATTCTCAACACTCCCACGCAGTCTCACACTTTCACACCAAATGCGTGTCTGTGCTTACCGAACACCTGCTTTCCCAACGGCTTAGTGAAGATGTCTGCGGGATTCTCTGAGCCAGGAATCGAATGAACCTTGACCCACCCATACTTCACTTTCTCCCTGATGAAATGATAAGCTACATCGATTTGCTTGGTCCTCTTTGCAGAGAGGCGGTCCTCAGTCATATAAACAGCAGAATCATTGTCAACTCCAATTGGAATTGTCTCTGGCTGCAGCAACAACTGCGGTGAGAGTTGGAACAAATCCTGTGATTCCCTACTAGCCTCACCTGCAGCTTGTCGCGATCCGGCCATGCACAGGACTACGGAGACCATGCATGGAGTGGATGCACGGTGCTGTTCCGGAGTGGCTATGGGAGCCATGCACCGATGGCTTACCATATGCACGAGCAATGCATGCAGATTGTGTGCCAGCAGACAATGATTCTGATCGTATCCGTATGAGACGTTGATTGAACGCTTATATAGGCTCTACAGATCACAGCCATCTGGGGTGGCTGTGGTGGGGAAAGCATCGGGGGCACAGGGGCACGCGGCCGCCGTACGCGAACAGTTCAAACTCAACAAGTACAAAGAGAGTGTGCAGGGATCGTACAAGGTGGTGCCGGTTGTGCACGAGACATATGGCAGACTAGGGTCGCATGCCATGCAGTACCTCAACACGCTGGCAGTGTCGTTGGTTGGGCTGTTCAACAAGAGAGCAAAGGCTCGCTGGATTGAGAACTCCTTGCGGGAGTTCAGTGCGGCGACAGTTAAAGGAAACGGGTTTATGATCAGAAAGACCATGTCCAGGGTAGCACGGCTCACGGGTGCGCAGTTTGTGCCAGGTGATCGCCTGGCCGGCTCGCATCTGCTGGGTAGCATGTGAGTCTAGACTCTAGTTGTACGTTCGCTTGGTGCACTGGATCGGAGCCCCTCGATGTAACGGCTCTACAGATCACAGTGTAATCACTCTTCTTCTGCTAAAGACTTGACCCGTGCTATATTCCAACACTGAGAGCGCACTGTCACAGCGGAGCCTGTACACCAGCCAGGTATGTGACAGCGCGACCCCCTGCGCACAGCTACGGCAATGCTTAGATCCCACAATGCCATTAGGGCTTCGGTCCCCTGAATTACGACATGGTATCGGTGATGATTGTGGGTATTCTAGCGATGTCTGTACGCTTGCGATAGAGTCCAGGGGTCTACGGCCACGGCTGAGCGTCCCGATGAGCGATTCACACGGCTCTAGCGTTTAGCTGTAGAGTCCGTAGAGAGACTAGAGTACGCAGATGCATAACGCTACGGCTGGACTGCGTTCTGTTGGTGTACTGGTCTCGCAGAGAGGCCTACGGGTCTACGTGTCCTGCGACTTTCGTTGATCGTGTTGCAGGCTGCCACCACGCCGTGAAGTTCCAACGGCATCTCGCCAAGGACCTATCGGCTCTGACGGTGAGGATGGAGAAGAAGTTCGTCCTCGCCACCACACGCGCTCCACAGCGCGCCGCGAGCAGGCCGCGGAGGATCAGTTCGTGACCTACGGGGAAGAAAACCGCGTTGGGACCTACGGGTATCCCAATGCAGGTCCTCTGCAGGCCACATTGCCGAAAAATGCTGATCCTACGGGGGAAGCAGAAGCTCAGGCCGCGGTGCAGGGAGCGCAGCAAGCACACCTCGCAGCACCAGCTGTGTGGACAACCCAGCAGATACCGCCTCCAATACCGCAGCCTTCACAGGCTGCAATATCATCGGGAGTAGCAGCTACGGCCGGATCTATTGATGTGAGCACGCTAGCGCAAGCGCTGTCGCTCGCCATGCCCAGGCCAGCAACGGGAAAGTCTCTGGTAGAGAAGCACAAGTTTCCGGTGTGGAAGTATAAGCATGATCACTTCCGAATATTTAAGAAGGAGGTAGAAAGCTGTGCAAAGATGGTGGGTGAGAGTAGTCTGCTGATCAATGCTCCACTTGCTCAGAGCAGCCAGGCTCATGAGCAGGTTATGCACTGGCCTTTTACTACACTGCCAACGGAGGATAGGAATTTTTTAGCAGACTGTAGCTTCGTCCATGAGGTATGGTCGTTGATGCATGCCAAGTACATGCCATCAGTGGAAGTAGAGATACAGAAGCTGTATCACCAGCTCAGTAGTGCCCAGCAGGCTGGCAAGCCCCTAGTGAAGCATGTGAATGAGGTGGTGGGCATAGTGAATCAGATGACGGGACTGGGTGAGACTGTGTCTGATCAGTTATACAGAGCACGGTTGCTGGCAGTAGACAAGGAGTACAGCCTGATGCAGCCCATGCTGCAGGCCATGCCAGTACAGCAGATAGTGTCTACGTTGTTGACACATGCCCAGACAAATAGCAAGCAGGTTTCATCGCGATTCCCAAGAGACGATCGCGGTGGACAGCAGCGCCATGGGGGACGAGGGTACCGAGGTGGACGCTACGGTGGTCGCCAAGGTTCACCCCCACAGGTAGCAGCAGTGCGAGCAGGGGCAGCAGGGGGAGCAGAAAAGAGAAAATGCTTCAACTGTGATAAGCCTGGCCATGTGCAGAAGAATTGTCCGTTGCTCTCCGCAGAGGTCAAGCAATTCCTGCAGAAGCAAGCAGCTGTAGGGCGGGGTCGTGGCAGAGGCCGCGGTGGCCCTCAGGTGGCTGTTGTTGGCCTAGAAAAGATGCGAGCTGACTGCGCTGATGGGCCATCTCCCAACATGCCGTACACATTCCTGATTGACAGTGGCTCAGATATCAATATATGCTCTGATTATGACATGTTCTGTGAAATCAAGCCACCACATGTGCCACAGTGTCAGCCCCTTGACCAGGGCAGGCTGGACATGTATGGTGTGGGCACAATCAGGGCCAATCTGGGAGAGTATGTGGATGAGCAGGGCACTATCATGCCAGTAGATATAGAACTGATGAATGTCTATTGGGTGCCAGCTAGTCCTATCAACATCCTTTCCATGAAGGAGTTGAAGAAGTCTAAAATATACTTGCATACTGGCAAGCATGCGAACAGGGTAGTGATGCCCAGTTTTCATGACCAGATCTATAGGTTCCATAGTAACTGTGAGCAGGGTGAGGATGAGGATGGAAAGCCCACTCTGACATGGCTCTGTGGGAAAGGTAGGCCCATATGGCAAATGCGACCGGTTGACAGGGGAGCAGCCTGGACTAGTGCAAATAACCTGTTCCATAGAAATGGGAAGTGGGTACGTGAACAGCAGCAAGTGGCTGCAGTGACCGGTGTACCAGACGAACAGGGATCTTCCTTCCAGGTTGACCCATCATTCCTAGTGTATATCGCTTTTCACCACGCTGGCAATCGGGTACTCCAGTTGATGAGGGACAACCCACACATGTATGACCGCGGCAAACACGCCAGGCGCTGCCGCCCAGCTGATGGACGACCGGAAGCGAGACAAGTACGGCCGCTCCGGCACAGGCGCATGTCGCTTCGTGTCCCTGTCGCATGAGACGTTTGGCCGTGTGGGCACGGGTGCGTTCGCCTTCCTGAATAAGATCGCTGACTTTGCTGCGGCTTCGGGGGCCGTGTCCAGGCGAGCGTTCTTGCAGAATGCCATGTGCGAACTCTCCACCACTCTGTGCCGTGGTGTGACGCGCCAGGTCCTCGCTGCGGCTCCGCTGCGTATGCGGCTGGCGGGCAGGGCGGTGGTGCCTGGCCACGATGTCCCGTCGGACGTGCTATAGGCGGTCGCTGGCCGCCTTGCTGGACCGGGTGCCGCGGCTGCAGCAGCGCAGGCCGGCCCCGCGTCTGGTCGTGTTGGCCCGCCGAACCTTCCCGCGAGCCACCGTGGGGGGAGTGATGCGGCGCCGCTAGTGCCCTTCGCGCCCCGCCCCGAGGCCCCTGTCGGGCGGCCGGAGGGGGAGGGCTGGTACGCCTTGCACTGTGGGGGGCGTGCGCCCCCGGGCTCTCATGTGCGGGGGGCCCGTGATGGAATACTCCAGTGGGGCAGGATGGAGTGGGGGTGCTGCTGTAGGGGGGTCGGTGGTGGCTGGTTTTGCTGGGGTGGGCAGTAGTGCGGTGGTGGTTGTTGCTGTGCGCGGTTGTGGCGCGGGTGCCGTAGTGGAGGGGTGCGGGAGTGCGCGTGCGTGTGGGTGCGTGGGTGTGGTTGTGTCGGCTGTGTCGGTTCGTTGTGGCTTTTTCGCCTGGGAGAGTGATTGCTTTTTGCTGGTGTCTACTTTCGGGGGTTTTGGCCGTCTACTTTCCTTCCGTTGCCCTCGCTGCCGGGCTATTGCGTTCATCTCCGTGTAACACATGTATGACCTCAAGATGCTGAAACCTACGGGGGTGGCGCTTCAGTGTCATGGTTGCCATGTGGCTGAGCAGAGAAGTGGCGATAGGGCACAGCACGGGGGCAAAGTGACTGAAAATGCCACCTATGCTGGAGACGTGTTGCATGCTGACCTAGCAGGGCAAATCAAGCCAGTAGGAATCGGGGGCATGAACTACATCCCAGTTTTGGTGGATGAGTACTCCCGGTATTCCCATGTGATCCCGCTGAAGTCCAAGAGTGGGGCTGCGGAGATGATATGCCTGCTGATTGAGCAAATCCGCACTCAGATCGTATATGATAGATAGATTGGGGTGCGGAGGCTGCACACTGACCAGGGTGGTGAGTTCAGCTCTAACCAGCTGGCTCAGTACCTTGCGTGGCGTGGCATTGAGCACACGTACACTGCCACGTGCCAGCATGAGTCCAATGGAATGGTGGAGAGAAAGATCGGTGTGCTGAACAGGAGTGTGAGGGCGAGCCTGCTGCAAGCGGCTGTGCCTGCATTTCTGTGGCCAGAGGCGTACATGTGCGTGAATCATGCACATAACCTGACGCCTAGCACAGCTCTAGAGGGTGTTAGGCGGAAGGAAGCCAAGCAAAGGCTAGAGGAGAGACACGTAGAGTGCAGTGATGAGCCGTGGTCAACGAATGAGACCACGAGAGCTACGCAACTGAAGTCCAGGAGAGCTCAGGCTCAGAGGATGAGTCTGCAGGCTCTGACCGATGCAGGGATGACCAGGGGCGATGGGAAGTTTGTAGCTCAGTGTGTGAAGAATGTGGACGTCAGGCAGATCATACCGTATCTGTTATGGTTCAGGAATGTGAGTGAGGACACGTTCCATCTGGTGGTGGCCCAGGTGAAGCTTTTCGGGTGTCCGATGTATGTGTATGCCCGGAGAGAGGATTTCAGGCACCTGGACGAGAGAGGAGTGCTCGGTTTCTATATGGGACCGGGTGCTGGTCCTCATATCGACAGAGCTTACGTGAAGTGAGGGAATGGGGGAGCAGTACGTATGTATAAGCATACAGCTTCTCCACCAGCTCTGCTAAGAGAGTTTGCGATACGTTTCCACATGTCGGAGCAAGCTACGGTGGATCCGGTCGTGTTGGAAAACTATGAGCTGGGAGAATTCGAGATCATGCCCGGTAAGCATACTCGTGTAGTACCTGACGTTGGTTTTTTTGCCCAACATGAAGAAATGGTTGAGATCAACTAGTGTTAGGGCAGTGCGACCACCAGCCAGTCGTGATCACATGATGCCTGAGCGGGGCAGAAATGTGAATTGGGCTGAGGGGGAGCATCCAGCGCTGGGGCACACACACTGGGAACCAGGCAGGCAGTTGCATCGGCGTTATGTGCTGGATGATGAGTTGCCTGGGGGTGAGCCGCCGTTTTCACCGCGTGTCTCAGGCTCTGAGTTGATAGCCAGGCATGAGCGGTGGCACTCGCCTGAGATCAGTGAGGCAGTGGTGACAGCGCGTTGCACTTACACAGCCAAGGATTGTGTGCACAGGGTACCACACTGGGAGTATGATGTGGCTCAGCAACCGTCTGGTCCGCACAATGCTGAGACAAGACCGAGAGATGTGATCCCTATGAGGGATAGAGCAGTGCTGGACATTAGCGGATGCCGCATTGAGCCACAGGGTAGTGAGAATGATGTGTCTGAGGGGGAGGAACAGCCAGAGGCTGCCAGTGACTGGGCTGAGTCATCTCCAGAGGAGTCTGAGCCCTCAGAACCTCAGTCTAGATCGCGCTCGCGTTCACCGCAGCAAGTCCAACGGACGATGGGCAAGGAGCTGAGTGAGCCACCCCCACCTACGCGAGCTGACGGTCACGGCGGCGGCCGAAGTTACCGCGGGTCCACGGTGTCAGGGCGTGATGACCGCGGCAGATATGATGAGCCAAGACATATATCTGGGTCTGAAGGCCAGGGGCAAGGCGAGCTACGGCATGTGCCTAGTGGAGTAGAGGCAGGCGGAGCTGGCTCAGGGGGAGAGTTAGCACCAAGTGCCGCAGGAGGCAGCGGAGAACATCTGGATCCGGCACCAGAGGTGAGGGTTCGATGGGTTCCAGAACCTTTCAACTTGATTCGCAAAACCTTCAGACCTGCTGTCCATGTTGTGGGAGTGAATGAGAGAGAAAATGTAGCTGTTGAGCGCATTTCCCTGGATGATGCACGTGAGCATGATGATGCTGGGAGCTCCACAGTAGTCCATATGGAGGGTGACGTCGGTGACTTGTCTGAAGGAGTGTCAGCTGCAGCTGACAGTTTGAGTCCTGATGCAGAAAAGACGACGGGGCAGGAGGTGATTCTTTACAGTGGCAAGACTGCTAGTCGTTGTGAGTCCCGGCGTGCAGCCATTGTGAAGAAGAAGGTCGAGTTTGTGCTGGACGATCCAACGGTGCAGCAAGCCATGAGAGGCTGCCATCGTAAGCAGTTGATTGCAGCAATGATAGATGGACTGACCTCCTTAAGGGAGCACGACGTGTTTGAGCTGGTCAAGTGTCCATCAGGAGTGAAGCCTGTGACAGGCAAATGGGTGCTTAAGATCAAGCGAGGTGCACAGGGTGAAATTGAGCGTTTCAAAGCTAGATATTATTCGGCGCGAACAGGATGCACGTGAACACGGTGTTGAAGTGAGCGTTACAACACTGTGACGTGCTGAATATGTAGTCTCGGGCACTGAGGCATGCCCAAGCTAGCGCTGAGTTCTGCATGGCAGTCACACCAATGCATGGAATCCTAACAGATATGTAGCTAGAGGATTCACGCAGGTGGAAGGCGTTGATTTCTTCGAGACTTGGGCTCCTGTGGGCAGCTATGCCACTTTCAGGGCTCTATCGTCGGTCTGTGCAGTAGAGGATCTAGAGACGAGGCATATAGACATAAAATGTGCTTTCCAAAATGGTGTTCTGGAGGAGGAAGTGTATGTGGCACAACCTCCGATACTAGATGATGGGTCTGGTATGGTGTGGCGTCTGAAAAAGGCGTTATATGGTCTGAAGCAAGCTGCCAGGGAGTGGCATAAAGCGCTTACAGAACTCTTGTTGAGAATGGGCTTTGTGAGATCAGCCAGTGACCCTGCACTGTTCATTTGCAAAGTAGGACGATGTTCTATGGGTCGATGATCTGTTGATTTTCGGTCGCAAAGAGCAGATGGATGATGCCATCAAGAGAGCAGATGGATGATGCCATCAGAAAGATCTTGAGGCATTTGAGGGTCGTGACCTGGGGGAGCTGGGATATGTGCTGGGCATGGAGGTCATACGTGATCGCGCTGCTCGCACTATCACCATCACACACAGAAAGAGCATCAGGGACATGCTAGAAAGATTTGGCATGAGTGAGTGCAGACGGGCGCCAACTCCGTTGGTACCAAAGCAGAAGATGTTTAGCCTGAAGGAAGATCCTAGCCAGGCGAAGGCTACAGGCACAGAGAATAAGAGGTTTATGCAAGCCGTAGGAAGCATCCAGTATGTGGCAGTTGTGTCGCGTCCAGCCATTGCGTTTCCGGCTAATGTCCTGGCCAGGCATATGGCTGGGAGTGCTAAATGTCATCGGAATGGTGTCCTTCACGTACTGAGATACCTGCGAGGGACCATAAACTTTGGCTTGACCTTTAGTGGCTCCAATGGGGGATGTGAGGTGTTGGAAGCATTTACGGATGCTGACTTCGCCAATGGTGCTTGCTTGAAGAGCGTGTCAGGAGTAGTAGTCCGGATGCATGGGAACTGTGTGTTCTGGCGTTCGAAGAGGCAGACTATTGTGGCTGGTGATACAACTGAGGCAGAGCTCATTGCTATGAGTTGAGCAGCCAATGAGGTGATGTGGGCAAAGCAGTTGTGCACTGATCTTGGTTTGTCGGCTGTGAAGCCAACGCTGTGGGGTGACAACAAGAGTGCCAACTTGCTAGCAGTGAACCCCATCTCTAGTGACCGCTCCAAGCACATCAAGGTCAGGGACCTGAGGGTCCGAGAGTTCGTAGAACTCGAAGAGTTGACTATCAGCTGGGTTAGCACGGTAGACATGCTAACTGATATGTTCACAAAGGTGTTGGCAGGACCAGCACTGGCAAAATTTAGAGATAGACTGCAGCTTGCGGTAGTACAAGCTTAGTCTAGGGGGAGTGTCGTGATCTAGCCATGCACAGCACTACGGTGACCATGCATGGTGGCATACACAGGACTACGGTGACCATGTATGCGTGGATACACGGTGCTGATCCGGAGTGGCTATGGGGCAGCCATGCACCGATGGCTGACCATATGCACGAGCAATGCATGCAGATTGCGTGCCAGCAGACATTGATTCTGATCGTATCCGTATGAGACGTTGATTGAACGCTTATATAGGCTCTACAGATCGTAGTGTAATGACTCTTCTCTACTGTCCGAAGTCTCACGTGCATTCATCCTCCACTAAAGGTACAGGCGCTGTCACGGACAGATACCTAAGACAGCAAGGTATGTGACAGAACCAACCCCTGCGCATGGCTACGACATGCACAGATCCCACAGGCCTTAGGCCGCGGTCCGTTGAATTACAACACTCTCTTTGTATCAGACAACCTGAAACCTGCAGTGAGAGCCTTGGACAAGCTGATCAGGTTCACATGCAAGTCTGGGACGTACAGCACATTCTGAAGTTTGTATTCAATCCCTGATTTGTTTCTGATTACTACGCTGCCTTTCGCCAGGATGGGAACCTTTCGCTCCGTGGCAAGAAGGCACTCACCCTTCATGTGAACAACATCTGAAATTGCATCAAAGTTGTTCGTCATGTGATCAGTAGCTCCACTGTCGATGATCCAGGACGCAGCAGTTGCCCTCGAAACAGCATGGCAGGCAACAAGGCATGATGTTGTAGCCTTGTTAGCAGTGGACTTTCTGTTGTTGTTGTTGTTGTTCTTCTGTCGTAATTCAGTGGACCGCAGCCCTAAGGCACTGTGGGATCTGAGCACTGTGTAGCTGTGCGCAGGGGGTCGCGCTGTCACATACCTGGCTGGTGTACAGGCCTCCGCTGTGACAGTGCGCTCTCAGTCTTTGAAATATAGCACGTGAGACTTAGCAGAGAAGAGTGATTACGCTTTGATCAGTAGAGCCTATATAAGCGTTCAACCAAACGTCTCATACGGATACGATCAGAATCATTGTCTGCTGCACACAATCTAGCATGCATTGCTCGTGCATATGGTAAGCCATCGGTGCATGGCGTCCCATAGCCACTCCGGATCAGCACCGTGCATCCACTCCATGCATGGTGACCGTAGTCCTGTGCATGGCTGGATCACGACACTCCCCCTAGACTAGGCTTGTACTACCGCAAGCTGTAGTCTATCTCTAAATTTTGCCAGTGCTGGTCCTGCCAACACCTTCGTGAACATATCAGCTAGCATGTCTACCGTGCTAACCCAGCTGATAGTCAACTCATCGAGTTCTACGAACTCTCGGACCCTCAGGTCCCTGACCCTGATGTGCTTGGAACGGTCACTAGAGATGGGGTTCACTGCTAGCAAGTTGGCACTCTTGTTGTCACCCCACAGAGTTGGCTTCACAGCCGACAAACCAAGATCAGTGCACAACTGCTTAGCCCACATCACCTCATTGGCTGCTGAACTCATAGCAATGAGCTCTGCCTCAGTTGTATCACCCGCCACAATAGTCTGCCTCTTCGAACGCCAGAACACACAGTTCCCATGCATCCGGACTACTACTCCTGACACGCTCTTCAAGCAAGCACCATTGGCGAAGTCAGCATCCGTAAATGCTTCCAACACCTCACTTCCCTCATTGGAGCCACTAAAAGTCAAGCCAAGATCTATGGTCCCTCGCAGGTATCTCAGTACATGCTGGACAGCAGCCCAATGACACTTCGCACTCCCAGCCATATGCCTGGCCAAGACATTAGCCGGAAAGGAAATATCAGGACGCGACACAGCAGCCACATACTGGATGCTTCCTACGGCTTGCATAAACCTCTTATGCTCTGCGACAGTAGCCTTCTCCTGGCTAGGATCATCCTTCAGACTAAACACTTTCTGCTTTGGTACCAACGGCGTTGGTGCCTTTCTGCACTCACTCATACTGAACCTCTCCAGCATGTCCCTGATGTTCTTTCTGTGCGTGATGGTGATAGTGCGAGCAGACCGATCACGTATGACCTCCATACCCAGCACATATCCCAGCTCCCCCAGGTCACGACCCTCAATGCCTCAAGGATCCTGCTGATGGCATCATCCATCTGCTCCTTACGACCGAAGATCAACAGATCATCGACCCATAGGAAAATAAGACATCGTCCTGCTTTGCAAATAAACAGTGCGGGGTCACTGGCTGATCTCACAAAGCCCATTCTCAACAAGAGCTCTGCAAGCGCTTTATGCCACTCCCTGGCAGCTTGCTTCAGACCATACAACGCCTTTTTCAGACGCCACACCATACCAGACCCATCATCCAGTACAGGAGGTTGTGCCACATACACTTCCTCTTCCAGAACACCATTCAGGAAAGCACATTTAATGTCTATGTGTCTCGTCTCCAGATCCTCTACAGCACAGACAGACAACAGAGCCCTGAAAGTAGCATAGCTACCCACAGGCGCCCAAGTCTCAAAGAAATCTACGCCCTCTACTTGCGTAAATCCCCTGGCTACATATCTAGCCTTGAATCGCTCAATCTCACCCTGTGCTCCTCGCTTAATCTTAAGCACCCACTTGCCTGTCACAGGCTTCACTCCTGCTGGGCACCTGACTAACTCGAACACATCATGTTCCCTTAAGGAGGTCAACTCATCAAGCATTGCTATGATCCACTGATCACGATGGCAGCCTCTCATGGCTTGCTGCACCGTTGGATCGTCCAGCACAGCTTTGACCTTCTTCCTCGCAGCAGCTGCACGCCGGGACTCACTACGGCTAGCAGTCTTGCCACTGCTCGGAATCACCTCCTGCCCCGTCGTCTTTTCTGCATCAGGAGTCACACTGTCAGCCGTAGCAAACACTCCATCCGCCCAGTCACCGACGTCACTCTCCATATGGACTACTGTGGAGCTCCCAGCATCATCATGCTCACGTGCATCATCCGGGGAAATGCGCTCAACAGCAGCATTCTCACTTTCATTCACTCCCACAGCATGGACAGCAGGTCTTAAGGTTTTGCGAATCAGTTTGAAAGGTTTTGGAACCCATCGAACCCTCACCTCTTGTGGTGGATCCAGATGTTCTCCGCTGCCTCCTGCGGCACTTGGTGCTAACTCTCCCCCTGAGCCAGCTCCGCCTGCCTCTACTCCACTAGGCACATGCCGTAGCTTGCCTTGCCCCTGACTATCAACACGCTGTGGCATATGCCGTGGCTCATCATGCTCCCAGCGTACTGCACGTCCTGACACCGCTGACCCTTGCCTTCGGTTGTACTTCCCGTGGCTATCAGATTTCGCAGGTGGGGGTGGCTCACTCGGCGCCTTGCCCATCGACCGTTGGACTCGCTGCGGTGAACGCGAGCGCGATCGAGACCGAGATTCTGAGGGCTCAGATGCCCCTGAGAACGACTCAGCCGAGTCACTGGCAGCCGCTGGCTGTTCCTCCCCCTCAGACTCATCATTCTCACTACCCTGTGGCTCAATGCGGCAGCCACTCAAATCCAGCACTGCTCTATCCCGCGTAGGGATCACATCTCTCGGTCGCATCTCAGCATTGTGCGGACCGGATGGTTGCTGAACCGCATCATACTCCCAGTGTGGTACCCTGTTTACACAGTCCTCGGCCGTGTAAGCGCAACGCGCTGTCACCACTGCCTCACTGATCTCAGGCGTGTGCCACCGCTCATGCCTGGCTATCAGCTCAGAGCCTAAAACACGCGGTGAAAACGGCGGCTCACCCTCAGGCAACTCATCATCCGGCACATAGCGCCGATGCAACTGCCTGCCTGGTTCCCAGTGTGTGTGCCCCAGCGCTGGATGCTCCCCCTCAGCCCAATCCACATTTCTGCCCCTCTCTGGCATCATGTGATCACGACTGGCTGGTGGTCGCACTGCCCTAACACTAGTTGATCTCAACCATTTCTGCATGTTGGGCAAGAAACCAACGTCAGGTACTACACGAGTATGCTCATCGGGCATGATCTCGAATTCTCCCAGCTCGTAGTTCTCCAACATGACCGGATCCACCGTAGCTTGCTCCGACATGTGGAAACGTTTCACGAACTCTCTCAGCAGAGCTGGTGGAGAAGCCGTATGCCTATACATACGCACTGCTCCCCCATTCCCTCGCTTCACGTAAGCTCTATCCATGTGAGGACCAGCACCCGGTCCCATATAGAAACCGAGCACTCCTCTCTCATCCAGGTGTCTGAAGTCCTCTCTCCGGGCATATACATACATCGGACACCCGAAAGGCTTCAACTGGGCCACCACCAGATGGAACGTGTCCTCACTCACATTCCTGAACCATAACAGATATGGCACAATCTGCCTGACATCAACATTCTTCACACACTGGGCGACAAACTTCCCATCGCCCCTGGCCATACCCTCATCAGCCAGAGCCTGCAGACTCATCTGCTGAGCCTGAGCCCTCCTCGTCTGCAACTGTGCAGCTCTCACAGCCTCATTCGTTGACCACGGGTCACGACTGGTCTGCACATGTCTCTCCTCCAGTTTCTGCTTGGCCTCCTTCCGCCTAACACCCTCTAGAGCTGTGCTAGGCGTCAGGTTATGCGCATGGTTCACACACATATACGCCTCTGGCCACAGAAATGCAGGCACAGCCGCTTGTAGCAGGCTTGCCCTCACACTCCTGTTCAGCACACCGATCTTTCTCTGCACCATTCCGTTGGACTCATGCTGGCACGTGGCAGTGTACGTGTGCTCAATGCCACGCCACGCGAGGTACTGAGCCAGCTGGTTAGAGCTGAACTCACCACCCTGGTCAGTGTGCAGCCTCCGCACCCCAACCTCTCTATCATACACGATCTGAGTGCGGATTCGCTCAATCAGCAGGCATATCATTTCCGCAGCCCCACTCTTGGACTTCAACGGAATCACATGGGAGTACCGGGAGTACTCATCCACCACTACCAGTATGTAGTTCATACCCCCGATTCCTACTGGCTTGATCTGCCCTGCTAGATCAGCATGCAACACTTCTCCAGCATAGGTGGCATTCTCCGTCACCTTGCCCCCGTGCTGTGCTCTATCGCCACTTCTCTGTTCAGCCACGTGGCAACCATGACACTGAAGCGCTACCCCCGTAGGTTTCAGCATCTTCAGGTCATACAGTTGTGGGTTGTCTCTCATCAACTGGCGTACCCGATTGCCAGCATGGTGAAATGCGATATACACTAGGAATGATGGATCAACCTGGAAGGAATATCCTTGTTCATTCGGTACACCGGTCACTGCAGCAACTTGCTGCTGCTCACGTACCCATTTCCCATTCCTATGAAACAAGTTATTCGCACTTGTCCAGGCTGCTCCTCTATCTACCGGCCGCATTTGCCATATCGGCCTGCCTTTCCCACAGAACCATGTCAGAGTAGGTTTTCCATCCTCATCCTCACCCTGCTCACAGTTCCTGTGGAACCCATAGCTCTGGTCATGAAACCCAGGCATCACTACCCGGTTTGCATGCTTTCCCGTATGCAAGTATATCTCAGACTTTTTCAACTCCTTTGTTGAAAGGATGTTGATAGGACTGCCCGGCACCCAGAAGACGTTTGTCAACTCTATGTCTACTGGTGTGATAGTGCCCTGCGCACTCACATACTCTCCCAGATTAGCTCTGATCGTGCCCACACCATACATGTCTAGCCTGCCCTGGTCAAGAGGCTGACACTGCGGCATATCTGGTGGCTTGATCTCGCAAAACATATCATAGTCAAAGCATATGTTTATGTCTGAGCCACTATCTATTAGGAAAGTGTACGGCATGTTGGGAGACGGCCCATCAGCACAGTCAGCTCGCAGCTTATCTAGGTCAACTACAGCTACCTGAGGGCCACCGCGGCCTCTGCCACGGCCTCGCCCTGCAGCTGCTTGCTTCTGCAGGAATTGTTTGACCTCTGCGGAGAGCAATGGACAATCCTTTTGCACATGTCCAGGCTTATCACAGTTGAAGCATTTTCTCTTTTCTGCTCCCCCTGCTGCCCCTGCTCCCACTGCTGCTACCTGTGGGGGTGAACCTTGGCGACCACCGTAGCGTCCACCTCGGTACCCACGTCCCCCATGGCGCTGTTGTCCACCGCGATCGTCCCGTGGGAATCGCGATGAACCCTGCTTGCTGTTTGTCTGGGCATGTGTCAACAGCGTAGACACTACCTGCTGTACTGGCATGGCCTGCAGCATGGGCTGCAACAGGCTGTACTCTCTGTCTACTGCCAGCAACCGTGATCTGTACAACTGATCAGACACAGTCTCACCCAGTCCTCTCATCTGGTTCACTATGCCCACCACCTCATTCACATGCTTCTCCAGCGGCTTGCCAGCCTGCTGGGTACTGCTGAGCTGGTGATACAGCTTCTGTATTTCTACTTCCACTGATGGCATATACTTAGCATGCAGCAACGACCAGACCTCATGGACGAAACTACAGTCTGCCACGAAGTCTCTATCCTCCTTTGGCAGTGTGGTGAACAACCAGTGCATGACTTGCTCATGAGCCTGGCTGCTCTGAGCAAGCGGATCATTGACTAGCAGGCTACTCTCACCCACCATCTTTGCCCAGCTCTCTACCTCCTTCTTAAATATTCGGAAGTGATCAGTCTTATAGTGCCACACCGGGAATCTGTTCTTCTCTACTAGAGATTTCCCCGGTACTGGCCTGGCATGGCAAGCGACAGCGCTTGCGCCAGCGTGCTTACGTCAATAGATCAGCCGTAGCTGGTACTCCTGATGACATCGCAGCCTGCGAAGGCTGCGGTATCGGAGGCGGTATCTGTTGGGTCATCCACGCAGCTGGCGCTGCGAGATGTGCTGGCTCTGTTCCTTGCGCCGCAGCCTGAGCTCCTGCTTCCCCCGTAGGATCAGCATTTCCCGGCAATGCCGCCTGCTGAGGACCTGCATTGGGATACCCGTAGGTCCCAACGCGCTGTTCTTCCCCGTAGGTCACGAACTGGTCCTCCGCGGCCTGATCGCGGCGCGCTGTGGAACGTGTGTGGTGGCGAGGACGAAACTTTCTTCTCCATCCTCGCCGTCAGAGCCATAGATCCCTGGCGAGATGCCACTGGGAACTTCTCGGCGTGGTGGCATCCTGCAACACGACCATCGTGCGTCGCGAGGACACGCAGACCCGTAGGCCTTTCTGCGAGACCAGTACCCCTGAGCAGAATGCAGTCCAGCCGTTAGTGGTTTAGGCATCTGTGTACTCTAGTCTCTCTACGGACTCTACAGCTAAACGCTTAGAGCGGTGTGAATCGCTCATCGGGACGCTCAGCCGTAGCCGTAGACCCCTGACTCTATCGCAAGCATACAACCATTGCTAGAAATACCCACAAATCATCACCGATAACCATGTCGTATTCAGTGGACCGGCAGCCCTATAGGCACTGTGGGATCTGAGCACTGTGTAGCTGTGGCGCATGGGGGTCGCGCTGTCCATACCTGGCTGGTGTACAGGCCTCCGCCTGTGACCAGTGCGCTTTCAAGTACTTTGGATAATAAGCACGTGAGACTTAGCAGAGAAGCAGTAGAATTACAGCTTTGAATCCAGTAGAGCCTATATAAGCCGTTCAACGCAAACGTCCTCTAACGGATCCGATCAGAATCTTGGTCTGCTGCACACAAATGCTAGCATGCATGCCGTGTCATATGGTAAGCCATCGGTGCATGGCGTCACGGATCAGCACCGTGCATCCACTCCATGCATGGTCACCGTAGTCCTGTGCATGGCTGGATCACAGATGATGCACGTGAGCATGATGATGCTGGGAGCTCCACAGTAGTCCATATGGAGGGTGACGTCGGTGACTTTCTGAAGGAGTGTCAGCTGCAGCTGACAGTTTGAGTCCTGATGCAGAAAAGACGGACGGCGAGTGATGATTCTTTACAGTGGCAAGACTGCTAGTCGTTGTGAGTCCGGCGTGCACGCCATTGGAAGAAAGAAGGTGTTGTGTGGACGATCCAACGGTGCAGCAAGCCATGAGAGGCTGCCATCGTAAGCAGTTGTTGCAGCAATGATAGATGGACTGACCTCCTTAAGGGAGCACGACGTGTTTGAGCTGGTCAAGTGTCCATCAGGAGTGAAGCCTGTGACAGGCAAATGGGTGCTTAAGATCAAGCGAGGTGCCACAGGGTGAAATTGAGCGTTTCAAAGCTAGATATTATTCGGCGCGAACAGGATGCACGTGAACACGGTGTTGAAGTGAGCGTTACAACACTGTGACGTGCTGAATATGTAGTCTCGGGCACTGAGGCATGCCCAAGCTAGCGCTGAGTTCTGCATGGCAGTCACACCAATGCATGGATCCTAACAGATATGTAGCTAGAGGATTCACGCAGGTGGAAGGCGTGATTTCTTCGAGACTTGGGCTCCTGTTGGGCAGCTATGCCACTTTCAGGCTCTATCGTCGGTCTGTGCAGTAGAGGATCTAGAGACGAGCATATAGACATAAAATGTGCTTTCCAAAATGGTGTTCTGGAGGAGGAAGTGTATGTGGCACAACCTCCGATACTAGATGATGGGTCTGGTATGGGTGTGGCGTCTGAAAAAGGCGTTATATGGTCTGAAGCAAGCTGCCAGGGAGTGGCATAAAGCGCTTACAGAACTCTTGTTGAGAATGGGCTTTGTGAGATCAGCCAGTGACCCTGCACTGTTCATTTGCAAAGTAGGACGATGTTTCTATGGGTCGATGATCTGTTGATTTTCGGTCGCAAAGAGCAGATGGATGATGCCATCAAGAGAGCAGATGGATGATGCCATCAAAAGATCTTGAGGCATTGAGGGTCTGACCTGGGGAGCTGGGATATGTGCTGGGCATGGAGGTCATACGTGATCGCGCTGCTCGCACTATCACCATCACACACAGAAAGAGCATCAGGGACATGCTAGAAAGATTTGGCATGAGTGAGTGCAGACGGGCGCCAACTCCGTTGGTACCAAAGCAGAAGATGTTTAGCCTGAAGAAGATCCTAGCCAGGCGAAGGCTACAGGCACAGAGAATAAGAGGTTTATGCAAGCCGTAGAAGCATCCAGTATGTGGCAGTTGTGTCGCGTCCAGCCATTGCGTTTCCGGCTAATGTCCTGGCCAGGCATATGGCTGGGAGTGCAAATGTCATCGGAATGGTGTCCTTCACGTACTGAGATACTGCGGGACCATAAACTTTGGCTTGACCTTTAGTGGCTCCAATGGGGATGTGAGGTGTTGGAAGCATTTACGGATGCTGACTTCGCCAATGGTGCTTGCTTGAAGAGCGTGTCAGGAGTAGTAGTCCGGATGCATGGGAACTGTGTGTCTGGCGTTCGAAGAGGCAGACTATTGTGGCTGGTGATACAACTGAGGCAGAGCTCATTGCTTGAGTTGAGCAGCCAATGAGGTGATGTGGGCAAAGCAGTTGTGCACTGATCTTGGTTTTGTCGGCTGTGAAGCCAACGCTGTGGGGTGACAACAAGAGTGCCAACTTGCTAGCAGTGAACCCCATCTCTAGTGACCGCTCCAAGCACATCAGGTCAGGGACCTGAGGTCCGAGAGTTCGTAGAACTCGAAGAGTTGACTATCAGCTGGGTTAGCACGGTAGACATGCTAACTTGATATTTCACAAAGGTGTTGGCAGGACAGCACTGGCAAAATTTAGAGATAGACTGCAGCTTGCGGTAGTACAAGCTTAGTCTAGGGGAGTGTCGTGATCTAGCCATGCACGCACTACGGTGACCATGCATGGTGGCATACACAGGACTACGGTGACCATGTATGCGTGGATACACGGTGCTGATCCGGAGTGGCTATGGGCAGCCATGCACCGATGGCTGGACCCATAGCACGAGCAATGCATGCAGATTGCGTGCCAGCAGACATTGATTCTGATCGTATCCGTATGAGACGTTGATTAACGCTTATATAGGCTCTTACAGTCTGTAGTGTAATGACTCTTCTCTACTGTCCGAAGTCTCACGTGCATTCATTACTACGCTGCTTTCGCCAGGATGGGAACCTTTCGCTCCGTGCAAGAAGGCACTCACCTTCATGTGAACAACATCTGAATTGCATCAAAGTTTGTCCATGTGATCAGTAGCTCCTGTCGATGATCCAGACGCAGCAGTTGCCCTCGAAAACAGCATGGCAGGCAACAAGGCATGATGTTGTAGCCTGGTTAGCAGTGTGACTTTCTGTTTTGTTGTTTGTTGTTTCTGTCGTAATTCAGTGGACCGTAGCCCTAAGGCACTGTGGGATCTGAGCACTGCGTAGCTGTGCGCAGGGGGTCGCGCTGTCACATACCTGGCTGGTGTACAGGCCTCCGCTGTGACAGTGCGCTCTCAGTCTTTGGAATATAGCACGTGAGACTTAGCAGAGAAGAGTGATTACACTTTGATCAGTAGAGCCTATATAAGCGTTCAACCAAACGTCTCATACGGATACGATCAGAATCATTGTCTGCGGCACGCAATCTAGCATGCATTGCTCGTGCATATGGTAAGCCATCGGTGCATGGCGTCCCATAGCCACTCCGGATCAGCACCGTGCATCCACTCCATGCATGGTGACCGTAGTCCTGTGCATGGCTGGATCACGACACTCCCCCTAGACTAGGCTTGTACTACCGCAAGCTGTAGTCTATCTCTAAATTTTGCCAGTGCTGGTCCTGCCAACACCTTTCGTAAACATATCAGCTAGCATGTCTACCGTGCTAACCCAGCTGATAGTTAACTCATCGAGTTCTACGAACTCGCGGACCCTCAGGTCCCTGACCCTGATGTGCTTGGAACGGTCACTAGAGATGGGGTTCACTGCTAGCAAGTTGGCACTCTTGTTGTCACCCCACAGAGTTGGCTTCACAGCCGACAAACCAAGATCAGTGCACAACTGCTTAGCCCACATCACCTCATTGGCTGCTGAACTCATAGCAATGAGCTCTGCCTCAGTTGTATCACCCGCCACAATAGTCTGCCTCTTCGAACGCCAGAACACACAGTTTCCCATGCATCCGGACTACTACTCCTGACACGCTCTTCAAGCAAGCACCATTGGCGAAGTCAGCATCCGTAAATGCTTCCAACACCTCACTTCCCTCATTGGAGCCACTAAAAGTCAAGCCAAGATCTATGGTCCCTCGCAGGTATCTCAGTACATGCTGGACAGCAGCCCAATGACACTTCGCACTCCCAGCCATATGCCTGGCCAAGACATTAGCCGGAAAGGAAATATCAGGACGCGACACAGCAGCCACATACTGGATGCTTCCTACGGCTTGCATAAACCTCTTATGCTCTGCGACAGTAGCCTTCTCCTGGCTAGGATCATCCTTCAGACTAAACACTTTCTGCTTTGGTACCAACGGCGTTGGTGCCTTTCTGCACTCACTCATACTGAACCTCTCCAGCATGTCCCTGATGTTCTTTCTGTGCGTGATGGTGATAGTGCGAGCAGACCGATCACGTATGACCTCCATACCCAGCACATATCCCAGCTCCCCCAGGTCACGACCCTCAATGCCTCAAGGATCCTGCTGATGGCATCATCCATCTGCTCCTTACGACCGAAGATCAACAGATCATCGACCCATAGGAAAATAAGACATCGTCCTGCTTTGCAAATAAACAGTGCGGGGTCACTGGCTGATCTCACAAAGCCCATTCTCAACAAGAGCTCTGCAAGCGCTTATGCCACTCCCTGGCAGCTTGCTTCAGACCATACAACGCCTTTTTCAGACGCCACACCATACCAGACCCATCATCCAGTACAGGAGGTTGTGCCACATACACTTCCTCTTCCAGAACACCATTCAGGAAAGCACATTTAATGTCTATGTGTCTCGTCTCCAGATCCTCTACAGCACAGACAGACAACAGAGCCCTGAAAGTAGCATAGCTACCCACAGGCGCCCAAGTCTCAAAGAAATCTACGCCCTCTACTTGCGTAAATCCCCTGGCTACATATCTAGCCTTGAATCGCTCAATCTCACCCTGTGCTCCTCGCTTAATCTTAAGCACCCACTTGCCTGTCACAGGCTTCACTCCTGCTGGGCACCTGACTAACTCGAACACATCATGTTCCCTTAAGGAGGTCAACTCATCAAGCATTGCTATGATCCACTGATCACGATGGCAGCCTCTCATGGCTTGCTGCACCGTTGGATCGTCCAGCACAGCTTTGACCTTCTTCCTCGCAGCAGCTGCACGCCGGGACTCACTACGGCTAGCAGTCTTGCCACTGCTCGGAATCACCTCCTGCCCCGTCGTCTTTTCTGCATCAGGAGTCACACTGTCAGCCGTAGCAAACACTCCATCCGCCCAGTCACCGACGTCACTCTCCATATGGACTACTGTGGAGCTCCCAGCATCATCATGCTCACGTGCATCATCCGGGGAAATGCGCTCAACAGCAGCATTCTCACTTTCATTCACTCCCACAGCATGGACAGCAGGTCTTAAGGTTTTGCGAATCAGTTTGAAAGGTTTTGGAACCCATCGAACCCTCACCTCTTGTGGTGGATCCAGATGTTCTCCGCTGCCTCCTGCGGCACTTGGTGCTAACTCTCCCCCTGAGCCAGCTCCGCCTGCCTCTACTCCACTAGGCACATGCCGTAGCTTGCCTTGCCCCTGACTATCAACACGCTGTGGCATATGCCGTGGCTCATCATGCTCCCAGCGTACTGCACGTCCTGACACCGCTGACCCTTGCCTTCGGTTGTACTTCCCGTGGCTATCAGATTTCGCAGGTGGGGGTGGCTCACTCGGCGCCTTGCCCATCGACCGTTGGACTCGCTGCGGTGAACGCGAGCGCGATCGAGACCGAGATTCTGAGGGCTCAGATGCCCCTGAGAACGACTCAGCCGAGTCACTGGCAGCCGCTGGCTGTTCCTCCCCCTCAGACTCATCATTCTCACTACCCTGTGGCTCAATGCGGCAGCCACTCAAATCCAGCACTGCTCTATCCCGCGTAGGGATCACATCTCTCGGTCGCATCTCAGCATTGTGCGGACCGGATGGTTGCTGAACCGCATCATACTCCCAGTGTGGTACCCTGTTACACAGTCCTCGGCCGTGTAAGCGCAACGCGCTGTCACCACTGCCTCACTGATCTCAGGCGTGTGCCACCGCTCATGCCTGGCTATCAGCTCAGAGCCTAAAACACGCGGTGAAAACGGCGGCTCACCCTCAGGCAACTCATCATCCGGCACATAGCGCCGATGCAACTGCCTGCCTGGTTCCCAGTGTGTGTGCCCCAGCGCTGGATGCTCCCCCTCAGCCCAATCCACATTTCTGCCCCTCTCTGGCATCATGTGATCACGACTGGCTGGTGGTCGCACTGCCCTAACACTAGTTGATCTCAACCATTTCTGCATGTTGGGCAAGAAACCAACGTCAGGTACTACACGAGTATGCTCATCGGGCATGATCTCGAATTCTCCCAGCTCGTA
This sequence comes from Ulva mutabilis, assembly GCA_900538255.1. Taxonomy (NCBI): domain Eukaryota; kingdom Viridiplantae; phylum Chlorophyta; class Ulvophyceae; order Ulvales; family Ulvaceae; genus Ulva; species Ulva mutabilis. Next base: position 99,966 of record UNSF01000148.1, on the reverse strand, counting down.
GTTCTCCAACATGACCGGATCCACCGTAGCTTGCTCCGACATGTGGAAACGTTTCACGAACTCTCTCAGCAGAGCTGGTGGAGAAGCCGTATGCCTATACATACGCACTGCTCCCCCATTCCCTCGCTTCACGTAAGCTCTATCCATGTGAGGACCAGCACCCGGTCCCATATAGAAACCGAGCACTCCTCTCTCATCCAGGTGTCTGAAGTCCTCTCTCCGGGCATATACATACATCGGACACCCGAAAGGCTTCAACTGGGCCACCACCAGATGGAACGTGTCCTCACTCACATTCCTGAACCATAACAGATATGGCACAATCTGCCTGACATCAACATTCTTCACACACTGGGCGACAAACTTCCCATCGCCCCTGGCCATACCCTCATCAGCCAGAGCCTGCAGACTCATCTGCTGAGCCTGAGCCCTCCTCGTCTGCAACTGTGCAGCTCTCACAGCCTCATTCGTTGACCACGGGTCACGACTGGTCTGCACATGTCTCTCCTCCAGTTTCTGCTTGGCCTCCTTCCGCCTAACACCCTCTAGAGCTGTGCTAGGCGTCAGGTTATGCGCATGGTTCACACACATATACGCCTCTGGCCACAGAAATGCAGGCACAGCCGCTTGTAGCAGGCTTGCCCTCACACTCCTGTTCAGCACACCGATCTTTCTCTGCACCATTCCGTTGGACTCATGCTGGCACGTGGCAGTGTACGTGTGCTCAATGCCACGCCACGCGAGGTACTGAGCCAGCTGGTTAGAGCTGAACTCACCACCCTGGTCAGTGTGCAGCCTCCGCACCCCAACCTCTCTATCATACACGATCTGAGTGCGGATTCGCTCAATCAGCAGGCATATCATTTCCGCAGCCCCACTCTTGGACTTCAACGGAATCACATGGGAGTACCGGGAGTACTCATCCACCACTACCAGTATGTAGTTCATACCCCCGATTCCTACTGGCTTGATCTGCCCTGCTAGATCAGCATGCAACACTTCTCCAGCATAGGTGGCATTCTCCGTCACCTTGCCCCCGTGCTGTGCTCTATCGCCACTTCTCTGTTCAGCCACGTGGCAACCATGACACTGAAGCGCTACCCCCGTAGGTTTCAGCATCTTCAGGTCATACAGTTGTGGGTTGTCTCTCATCAACTGGCGTACCCGATTGCCAGCATGGTGAAATGCGATATACACTAGGAATGATGGATCAACCTGGAAGGAATATCCTTGTTCATTCGGTACACCGGTCACTGCAGCAACTTGCTGCTGCTCACGTACCCATTTCCCATTCCTATGAAACAAGTTATTCGCACTTGTCCAGGCTGCTCCTCTATCTACCGGCCGCATTTGCCATATCGGCCTGCCTTTCCCACAGAACCATGTCAGAGTAGGTTTTCCATCCTCATCCTCACCCTGCTCACAGTTCCTGTGGAACCCATAGCTCTGGTCATGAAACCCAGGCATCACTACCCGGTTTGCATGCTTTCCCGTATGCAAGTATATCTCAGACTTTTTCAACTCCTTTGTTGAAAGGATGTTGATAGGACTGCCCGGCACCCAGAAGACGTTTGTCAACTCTATGTCTACTGGTGTGATAGTGCCCTGCGCACTCACATACTCTCCCAGATTAGCTCTGATCGTGCCCACACCATACATGTCTAGCCTGCCCTGGTCAAGAGGCTGACACTGCGGCATATCTGGTGGCTTGATCTCGCAAAACATATCATAGTCAAAGCATATGTTTATGTCTGAGCCACTATCTATTAGGAAAGTGTACGGCATGTTGGGAGACGGCCCATCAGCACAGTCAGCTCGCAGCTTATCTAGGTCAACTACAGCTACCTGAGGGCCACCGCGGCCTCTGCCACGGCCTCGCCCTGCAGCTGCTTGCTTCTGCAGGAATTGTTTGACCTCTGCGGAGAGCAATGGACAATCCTTTTGCACATGTCCAGGCTTATCACAGTTGAAGCATTTTCTCTTTTCTGCTCCCCCTGCTGCCCCTGCTCCCACTGCTGCTACCTGTGGGGGTGAACCTTGGCGACCACCGTAGCGTCCACCTCGGTACCCACGTCCCCCATGGCGCTGTTGTCCACCGCGATCGTCCCGTGGGAATCGCGATGAACCCTGCTTGCTGTTTGTCTGGGCATGTGTCAACAGCGTAGACACTACCTGCTGTACTGGCATGGCCTGCAGCATGGGCTGCAACAGGCTGTACTCTCTGTCTACTGCCAGCAACCGTGATCTGTACAACTGATCAGACACAGTCTCACCCAGTCCTCTCATCTGGTTCACTATGCCCACCACCTCATTCACATGCTTCTCCAGCGGCTTGCCAGCCTGCTGGGTACTGCTGAGCTGGTGATACAGCTTCTGTATTTCTACTTCCACTGATGGCATATACTTAGCATGCAGCAACGACCAGACCTCATGGACGAAACTACAGTCTGCCACGAAGTCTCTATCCTCCTTTGGCAGTGTGGTGAACAACCAGTGCATGACTTGCTCATGAGCCTGGCTGCTCTGAGCAAGCGGATCATTGACTAGCAGGCTACTCTCACCCACCATCTTTGCCCAGCTCTCTACCTCCTTCTTAAATATTCGGAAGTGATCAGTCTTATAGTGCCACACCGGGAATCTGTTCTTCTCTACTAGAGATTTCCCCGGTACTGGCCTGGGCATGGCAAGCGACAGCGCTTGCGCCAGCGTGCTTACGTCAATAGATCCAGCCGTAGCTGGTACTCCTGATGACATCGCAGCCTGCGAAGGCTGCGGTATCGGAGGCGGTATCTGTTGGGTCATCCACGCAGCTGGCGCTGCGAGATGTGCTGGCTCTGTTCCTTGCGCCGCAGCCTGAGCTCCTGCTTCCCCCGTAGGATCAGCATTTCCCGGCAATGCCGCCTGCTGAGGACCTGCATTGGGATACCCGTAGGTCCCAACGCGCTGTTCTTCCCCGTAGGTCACGAACTGGTCCTCCGCGGCCTGCTCGCGGCGCGCTGTGGAACGTGTGTGGTGGCGAGGACGAACTTCTTCTCCATCCTCGCCGTTAGAGCCAATAGATCCCTGGCGAGATGCCACTGGAACTTCTCGGCGTGGTGGCATCCTGCAACACGACCATCGTGCGTCGCAGGACACGCAGACCCGTAGGCCTTTCTGCGAGACCAGTACCCTGACAGAATGCAGTCCAGCCGTAGTGTTAGGCATCTGTGTACTCTAGTCTCTCTACGGACTCTACAGCTAAACGCTAGAGCGGTGTGAATCGCTCATCGGGACGCTCAGCCGTAGCCGTAGACCCCTGGACTCTATCGCAAGCATACAACCATTGCTAGAATACCCACAATCATCACCGATACCATGTCGTAATTCAGTGGACCGCAGCCCTAAGGCACTGTGGGATCTGAGCACTGTGTAGCTGTGCGCAGGGGGTCGCGCTGTCACATACCTGGCTGGTGTACAGGCCTCCGCTGTGACAGTGCGCTCTCAGTCTTTGGAATATAGCACGTGAGACTTAGCAGAGAAGAGTGATTACACTTTGATCAGTAGAGCCTATATAAGCGTTCAACCAAACGTCTCATACGGATACGATCAGAATCATTGTCTGCTGCACACAATCTAGCATGCATTGCTCGTGCATATGGTAAGCCATCGGTGCATGGCGTCCCGGATCAGCACCGTGCATCCACTCCATGCATGGTGACCGTAGTCCTGTGCATGGCTGGATCACGACATCTTCGTCCCCTTCGGCTGCCTTTCGACCTCATGCTGCTTCTTATGCCTAATGTAGGCATAACATTTGAAGGTCGTGTGGTTTGGGTTGCCACAGAAATCACAGCCTTGTCGTGATCCAGCCATGCACAGGACTACGGTGACCATGCATGGTGGCATACATAGGACTATGGTGACCATGTATGCGTGGATACACGGTGCTGATCCGGAGTGGCTATGGGGCAGCCATGCACCGATGGCTGACCATATGCACGAGCAATGCATGCAAGATTGCGTGCCAGCAGACATTGATTCTGATCGTATCCGTATGAGTCGTTTAGAGAACGCTTATATAGGCTCTGTCGATCGTAGTGTAATCACTCTTCTCGTCTGTCAAAGTCTCACGTGTATTCATCCTCCACTGAAGACAGAAGTGCTGTCACGGACAGATACCTAGACAGCAAGGTATGTGACAGCACCAGTCCCCTGCGCATGACTACGACATGCTCAGGATCCCACAGGCCTTAGGCCGCGGTCCACTGAATTACAACAAGCCTTTGCTGGAAACTTGCAAAGCTGATGACTCGTTCGTGGTACGAGCCCGACCTTTCATGGGTTGATCCATGGTATGAAGATTGCGGCTGATTAATTTGGCTGCTATTTCATGGAACTGTCGTGATCCAGCCATGCACAGGACTACGGTTACCATGCATGGTGGCATACACAGGACTACGGTGACCATGTATGTGGGGAATCACGGTGCTGATCCGGAGTGGCTATGGGGCAGCCATGCACCGATGGCTGACCATATGCACGAGCAATGCATGCAAGATTGCGTGCCGCAGACATTGATTCTGATCGTATCCGTATGAGACGTTGATTGAACGCTTATATAGGCTCTACAGATCGTAGTGTAATCACTCTCTCTTCAACTGTCCAAAGTCTCACGTGTATTGATCCTCCACTGAAGGTACAGGAGCTGTCACGGACAGATACCTAAGACAGCAAGGTATGTGACAGCACCAACCCCTGCGCATGACGACATGCTCAGGATCCCACAGGCCTTAGGCCGCGGTCCACTGAATTACGTCATGGTATCGGTGATGATTGTGGGGATTCTTGTGATGTCTATTAGCATGCGATAGAGTCCAGGGGGAACCTGCGGTTACGGCTGCACACTCCGATGAGTGTGCTACACCGCTCTAGTGTATAGCCGACCGTAGAGATACTAGAAAAGCTAATGCAGAATGCTACGGCGGAGCTGCATTATGCTTGTGTGCTGGTCTCGCAAAGAGGCCTACGGGTCTGCGTTTCCTGCGACATATGGTGGTCATGTTGCAGGACACCACCACTCCGAAACGATTCAATGGCATCTCGCCAAGGGTCTATCGGTTCTGACGGTGTGGAGGGAGCAGTTAACCTTCCGCATCATCGCACTCGCTCTACAGTGCGCCGCGAGCAGGCCGCGGAGGGTCAGTCCATGCCCCACGGGGAAGGACAAGACGCTGGGACCTACGGGTATCTCAGTGTTAACCCTCTGCAGGCCGCCATGCCGGGCAACGCTGATCCTACGGGGAATGCGGGTGCTCAGGCAGCGGTGCACGGAGCGCAGGAAGTGCCACACGTTGCCCAGACAGCATGGGCAGCGCAGCAGATACCACCTCCGATACCGCAGCCTTCGCAGGCTGCGATGTCATCCGGGGCGGCAGCAACAGCCGGGTCGATCGATGTTGCAACTCTCGCGAGCGCGCTGTCGCTCGTAATGCCTAAGTCTATGCCGGGAAAGTCGCTAGTAGAAAAGCACAAGTTCCCGGTATGGAACCACAGACATGATCACTTTCGGGTGTTCAAGAAAGAGGTAGAGAGTTGGGCAAACATGGTGGGGGAAAGTAGCCTGCTAGTAAATGATCCACTGGCACAGAGTAGCCAGGCTCATGAGTCAGTCAAGCATTGGCTGTTCGTGACATTACCAAAGGAGGATAGGGATTTCGTGTCAGACTGCAGTTTTGTCCATGAGATGTGGGCACTGCTGCATGCCAAGTACATGCCTTCTGTCGAAGTAGAAATACAGAAGCTATACCAGCAACTCAGTGGTGCCAGGCAGGCGGGAAAGCCACTTGAGAAACATGTCAACGAGGTAGTTGGTATAGTGAACCAGATGAGGGGTCTGGGAGAAGCTGTGCCTGATCAGCTGTACCGCTCTAGGCTACTGGCAGTGGACAGAGAGTATGCACTGCTGCAGCCGATGCTGCAGCAACTGCCAGTGCAGCAGATAGTGTCCACGCTGCTGACGCATGCTCAGAATAGCAGCCAGTCTGCCCCATCGCGATTCCCACGGGATGATCGCGGTGGTCAGCAGAGATGTGGGGGACGAGGGTATCGTGGTGGACGCCACGGTGGTCGCCATGGTACACCCCCAGAGGTTGCCGCAGTGGGAGCAGGGGGAGCAGATAAGCGCAAGTGCTTCAACTGTGAGAAGCCTGGCCATCTGCAGAAAGATTGCCCTTTGCTCTCCGCAGAGGTCAAGCAGTTCCTACAGAAACAGGCAGCTGCAGGGCGAGGCCGTGGCAGAGGCCGCGGGGGCCCTCAGGTGGCTGTGGTAGACCTAGCGGAACTGCGAGCTGACTGTGCTGATGGGCCGTCGCCCAATATGCCATACACCTTTCTGGTGGATAGTGGGTCTGACCTGAACATATGCTTCGACTATAGCATGTTCAGTGAGGTCAAGCCACCAGATATCACAGAGTGCCAGCCCTTAAACCAGGGCAGGCTTAAGATATATGGCATGGGCACTATCAGGGCGAATGTGGGGAAGTACGTGACAGTACAGGGTGAGTTGGTGCCTGTAGATATTGAGCTGGATCATGTCTACTGGGTGCCAGCCAGCCCGATCAATATCCTATCAACGACTGTGCTGAAGCGGTCGAACGTGTACTTGCACACAGGCAAGGCTAACACAGTAGAGATGCCGGGTTTTTATGACCAAGCACAAACATTTGTGGGCAACTGTGAGCAGGGAGTTGATAGTGATGATAACCCCACATTGAGCTGGTACTGCGGGACGGGCAGACCAATATGGGAACTGCGCCCTGTAGATTCAGGGACAGACTGGACCAGTGCCAATAACCTTTTCCACAGAAATAGGAAATGGGTTGGTGAGCAGGCGAGAATCGCTGCGGAAGATGGTGGTGTACCTATTGGTCAGAGATCTTCTTACCGACTTGACCCAGCATTTCTGGTACATCTCTCGTTTCATCATGCGGGCAACCGGATTCTCAAACTAATGACTGAGAATCCAGACCTGTATGACCTCAAGTTGCCTAAACCCACGGGAGTAGCGCTTGAGTGTCATGGTTGCCACGTGGCGGAGCAGAGAAGTGGTGACAGAGCACGGCATGGTGGCAAAGTGACAGAGAATGCCTCGTATGCTGGAGAAGTGTTGCATGCGGATCTGGCTGGACAGATTAAGCCAGTAGGCATAGGAGGAATGAACTACATCCTGGTAGTAGTGGATGAGTACAGCAGGTACTCACATGTGATCCCGCTGAAGTCGAAAAGCGGTGCTGCGGAGATGATATGTCTTCTGATAGAACGCATCCGCACTCAGATTGTCTATGACAAGGAGGTAGGGGTGCGTAGGCTGCACACGGACCAAGGAGGTGAGTTCAGCTCGAGTCAGCTGGCTCAGTACCTTGAGTGGCGAGGGATAGTACACACGTTCACTGACACCGCCCAACATGAGTCAAATGGGTTGGTAGAACGAAAGATCGGTGTGCTGAACACGTCAGTGCGGGCGAGTCTGCTGCAGGCAGCAGTGCCTGCATTCCTGTGGCCGGAGGCATACATGTGCGTGAACCATGCACACAACCTGACGCCGAGCACAGCACTGGAGGGTGTGAGGCGGAAGGAGGCAAAGCAGAAGCTGGAGGATAGGTTTGTTGCCACCAGCTCTGAGCCATGGTCCACGAACGTGCAGCAGCGGGCTAAGCAGCTGAGAGTCAGGAAGGCTGCAGCGCATGCGCTGAGTCTGAATGAGCTGTGTGAGACGCTGGTTGCCAGGAGAGAATTGGCATTTGTGGCACAGCACATGAGAAATGTGAATGTCAGAGAGATTGTGCCATACTTGTTATGGTTTAGGAAGGTCAAAGAAGATGACTTCCGTCTCGTGGTGGCACAGGTGAAGCCTTTCGGGTGTCCAATGTATGTGTATCCAAGGAGGGAACACTTCAGGCACCTGGAAGCGCGAGGAATCCTCGGTGCCTATATGGGACCGGGTGGAGGTCCTCACATGGACAGGGTTTACGTGAAACGTGGGAATGGGGGAGCAGTGCGGATGTACAGGCACACGGCTGCTCCACCTGCTCTAGTGAAGGATTTCGCGCAGCGATTTCACATGGCTGGGGAGGCTACGGCGGACCCAGTTGTGCTAGAGAACTATGAGCAGGGTGAGTTTGAGATCCTACCCGATCAGTACACCAGTGTAGTGCCGGAAGCTGAGTTCTTGCCCAACATGAAGAAGTGGGTGAAGAGCACTAGTGTGCGGGCAGTGCGTCCACCAGCCAGTCGTGAACACATGATGCCAGAGAGGGGCAGAAATGTGGATTGGGCTGAGGGGAGCATCCGGGTCTGGGCCATCAACACTGGGAACCAGGAAGAACGCTGCACAGGCGTTTCAAACCGACAGACGAGCTACCTGAGGGTGAGCCCGAGTTTTCTCCTAGAGTGTTGGGTGCAGAGCTGCTGGCGCGACATGAGCGCTGGCACACACCAGAGATCAGTGAGGCAGTGGTTGCAGCGCGCTGCGATCATGCAGCGGCTGACAATGCTGCAGCGGTGGCACACTGGGACTATGATGCAGCAAACCAGCCGTCTGGGCCTCTACACCACGAGTTTAGGCCTGCAGAGACGATCCCTACGAGGGATAGGGCTGTGCTGCACATAGGGGACTGTGATATCCATCCGCTTCCAACTGATGAGGAAGTGAGTGATACTGAGTCTAGTGATGGAGGTGAGGATGACTCTGAGTCTGAGTCTAGATCCCGCTCGCGTTCAGCGGAGCCAGTCCAGCGGTCGATGGGCAAGGAGCTGAGTGAGCCACCCCCACCTGTGCGAGCTGACGGTCACGGCGGCGGCCGAAGTCACCGCGGGTCCACGGTGTCAGGGCGTGATGACCGTGACAGATATGATGAGCCGAGGCATATATCTGGGTCTGAGGGCCAGGGGCAAGGCGAGCTACGGCATGTGCCTAGCGGAATAGCGACAGGAGGTGATGGCTCAGGGGGAGAGTCAGCACCAAGTGCCGCGAGGGGCAGCGGAGAACGTCTGGATCCGCCACATGAGGTGAGGGTTCGATGGGTTCCAAAGCCTTTTCACTTGATTCGCAAAGTCTTAAGACCTGCTGTCCATGCTGTGGGAGCAATTGTGAGTGATGCTGCTGTTGAGCGCATTTCCCCGGAGGAAGCACGTGAGCATGTGAGTGATGCTGCGAGCCCCACAGTAGTGAATGATGATGAGAATGACGTCGGTGACTGTTCTGATGGAGTGTCAGCTGCAGCTGACAGTGTGCCTCCTGATGCAGAAAAGACGACGGGGCAGAAGGTGACTCCAAACGGTGGCCCTACTGCTAGCCTTAGTGAGTCCAGGCGTGCAGCTACCGTGAGGAAGAGGGTCGAGGCCGTAGTAGATGATCCAACGGTGCAGCAGGCCATGCGTGGCGCTCATCGTGAGAAGTGGATCACGGCAATGCTCGATGAGCTGACCTCCTTAAGAGAACATGATGTGTTTGAGCTGGTTGAGTGCCCAACAGGAGTGAAGCCTGTGACAGGCAAGTGGGTGCTTAAGATCAAGCGAGGAGCACAGGGTGAAATTGAGCGTTTCAAGGCCAGATACGTAGCCAGGGGATTTACGCAAGTGGAGGGCGTAGATTTCTTTGAGACATGGGCACCTGTGGGCAGTTATGCTACCTTCAGGGCTCTGTTATCAGTCTGTGCAGTAGAGGATCTAGAGACGAGGCATATAGACATTAAATGTGCTTTCCTGAATGGTGTTCTGGAGGAGGAAGTGTATGTGGCACAACCTCCGGTGCTGGACGATGGGTCTGGTATGGTGTGGCGTCTGAAAAAGGCGTTGTATGGTCTGAAGCAAGCTGCCAGGGAGTGGCACAAAGCGCTTGCAGAACTCTTGTTGAATATGGGTTTTGTGAGATCAGCCAGTGACCCTGCACTGTTCATTTGCAAAGTAGGACGTTGTCTTATTTTTCTGTGGGTCGATGATCTGCTGATTTTCGGCCACAGAGAGCAGATGGATGATGCCATCAGAAAGATTCTTGAGGCATTTGAGGGTCGTGACCTGGGGGAGCTGGGATATGTGCTGGGCATGGAGGTCATACGTGATCGAACTGCTCGCACTATCACCATCACACACAGAAAGAGCATCAGGGACATGCTAGAGAGATTTGGCATGAGTGAGTGCAGACGGGCGCCAACTCCGTTGGTACCAAAGCAGAAAATGTTTAGTCTGAAGGAAGATCCTAGCCAGGCGAAGGCTACAGGCACAGAGCATAAGAGGTTTATGCAAGCCGTAGGAAGCATCCAGTATGTGGCAGTTGTGTCGCGTCCAGACATTGCGTTTCCGGCTAATGTCTTGGCCAGGCATATGGCTGGGAGTGCCAAATGTCATTGGAATGGTGTCCTTCACGTACTGAGATACCTGCGAGGGACCATAACTTTGGCTTGACCTTTAGTGGCTCCAATGGGGGATGTGAGGTGTTGGAAGCATTTACGGATGCTGACTTCGCCAATGGTGCTTGCTTGAAGAGCGTGTCAGGAGTAGTAGTCCCGGATGCATGGGAACTGTGTGTTCTGGCGTTCGAAGAGCAGACTATTGTGGCTGGTGATACAACTGAGGGCAGAGCTCATAGCAATGAGTTCAGCAGCCAATGAGGTGATGTGGGCTAAGCAGTTGTGCACTGATCTTGGTTTGTCGGCTGTGAAGCCAACGCTGTGGGGTGACAACAAGAGTGCCAACTTGCTAGCAGTGAACCCCATCTCTAGTGACCGCTCTAAGCACATCAAGGGTCAGGGACCTGAGGGTCCGAGAGTTCGTAGAACTCGACGAATTGACTATCAGCTGGGTTAGCACGGTAGACATGCTAGCTGATATGTTCACTAAGGTGTTGGCAGGACCAGCACTAGCAAAATTTAGAGATAGACTGCAGCTTGCGGTAGTACAAGCTTAGTCTAGGGGGAGTGTCGTGATCCAGCCATGCACAGGACTACGGTTACCATGCATGGTGGCATACACAGGACTACGGTGACCATGTATGTGGGGAATCACGGTGCTGATCCGGAGTGGCTATGGGGCAGCCATGCACCGATGGCTGACCTATGCACGAGCAATGCATGCAGATTGCGTGCCGCAGACATTGATTCTGATCGTATCCGTATGAGACGTTGATTGAACGCTAATATAGGCTCTACAGATCGTAGTGTAATCACTCTCTCTTTCACTGTCCAAAGTCTCACGTGTATTGATCCTCCACTGAAGGTAAGGAGCTGTCACGGACAGATACCTAAGACAGTAAGTATGTGACCGCGGCCTAAGGCCTGTGGGATCCTGCGCATGTCGTCATGCGCAGGGGTTGGTGCTGTCACATACCTTGCTGTCTTAGGTATCTGTCCGTGAACAGCGCCTGTACCTTCAGTGGAGGATGAATGCACGTGAGTCTTAGGACAGTAGAAGCGAGAGTGATTACACTACGATCTGTAGAGCCTATATAAGCGTTCAAATCACGTCTCATCGGATACGATCAGAATCAATGTCTGCGGCACGCAGGATCTTGCATGCATTGCTCGTGCATATGGTCAGCCATCGGGTGCATGGCTGCCCCATAGCCTACTCCGGATCAGCACGTGCATCCACTCCATGCATGGTCACCGTAGTCCTGTGCATGGCTGATCACGACACTCCCCCTAGACTAAGCTTGTACTACCGCAAGCTGCAGTCTATCTCTAAATTTTGCCAGTGCTGGTCCTGCCAACACCTTGTAAACATATCAGCTAGCATGTCTACCGTGCTAACACCCAGCTGATAGTCAACTCGTCGAGTTCTACGAACTCCGGACCCTCAGGTCCTGACCCTGATGTGCTTAGAGCGGTCACTAGAGATGGGGTTCACTGCTAGCAAGTTGGCACTCTTGTTGTCGCCCCACAGCGTTGGCTTCACAGCCGACAAACCAAGATCAGTGCACAACTGCTTAGCCCACATCACCTCATTGGCTGCTGAACTCATTGCTATGAGCTCTGCCTCAGTTGTATCACCAGCCACAATAGTCTGCCTCTTCGAACGCCAGAACACACAGTTCCCATGCATCCGGACTACTACTCCTGACACGCTCTTCAAGCAAGCACCATTGGCGAAGTCAGCATCCGTAAATGCTTCCAACACCTCACATCCCCCATTGGAGCCACTAAAGGTCAAGCCCAAAGTTTATGGTCCTCGCAGGTATCTCAGTACGTGAAGGACACCATTCCAATGACATTTGGCACTCCAGCCATATGCCTGGCCAAGACATTAGCCGGAAACGCAATGTCTGGACGCGACACAACTGCCACATACTGGATGCTTCCTACGGCTTGCATAAACCTCTTATGCTCTGTGCCTGTAGCCTTCGCCTGGCTAGGATCTTCCTTCAGACTAAACATTTTCTGCTTTGGTACCAACGGAGTTGGCGCCCGTCTGCACTCACTCATGCCAAATCTCTCTAGCATGTCCCTGATGCTCTTTCTGTGTGTGATGGTGATAGTGCGAGCAGTTCGATCACGTATGACCTCCATGCCCAGCACATATCCCAGCTCCCCCAGGTCACGACCCTCAAATGCCTCAAGAATCTTTCTGATGGCATCATCCATCTGCTCTCTGTGGCCGAAAATCAGCAGATCATCGACCCACAGAAAAATAAGACAACGTCCTACTTTGCAAATGAACAGTGCAGGGTCACTGGCTGATCTCACAAAACCCATATTCAACAAGAGTTCTGCAAGCGCTTTGTGCCACTCCCTGGCAGCTTGCTTCAGACCATACAACGCCTTTTTCAGACGCCACACCATACCAGACCCATCGTCCAGCACCGGAGGTTGTGCCACATACACTTCCTCCTCCAGAACACCATTCAGGAAAGCACATTTAATGTCTATATGCCTCGTCTCTAGATCCTCTACTGCACAGACTGATAACAGAGCCCTGAAGGTAGCATAACTGCCCACAGGTGCCCATGTCTCAAAGAAATCTACGCCCTCCACTTGCGTAAATCCCCTGGCTACGTATCTGGCCTTGAAACGCTCAATTTCACCCTGTGCTCCTCGCTTGATCTTAAGCACCCACTTGCCTGTCACAGGCTTCACTCCTGTTGGGCACTCAACCAGCTCAAACACATCATGTTCTCTTAAGGAGGTCAGCTCATCGAGCATTGCCGTGATCCACTTCTCACGATGAGCACCACGCATGGCCTGCTGCACCGTTGGATCATCTACTACGGCCTCGACCCTCTTCCTCACGGTAGCTGCACGCCTGGACTCACTAAGGCTAGCAGTAGGGCCACCGTTTGGAGTCACCTTCTGCCCCGTCGTCTTTTCTGCATCAGGAGGCACACTGTCAGCTGCAGCTGACACTCCATCAGAACAGTCACCGACGTCATTCTCATCATCATTCACTACTGTGGGGCTCGCAGCATCACTCACATGCTCACGTGCTTCCTCCGGGGAAATGCGCTCAACAGCAGCATCACTCACAATTGCTCCCACAGCATGGACAGCAGGTCTTAAGACTTTGCGAATCAAGTGAAAAGGCTTTGGAACCCATCGAACCCTCACCTCATGTGGCGGATCCAGACGTTCTCCGCTGCCCCTCGCGGCACTTGGTGCTGACTCTCCCCCTGAGCCATCACCTCCTGTCGCTATTCCGCTAGGCACATGCCGTAGCTCGCCTTGCCCCTGGCCCTCAGACCCAGATATATGCCTCGGCTCATCATATCTGTCACGGTCATCACGCCCTGACACCGTGGACCCGCGGTGACTTCGGCCGCCGCCGTGACCGTCAGCTCGCACAGGTGGGGGTGGCTCACTCAGCTCCTTGCCCATCGACCGCTGGACTGGCTCCGCTGAACGCGAGCGGGATCTAGACTCAGACTCAGAGTCATCCTCACCTCCATCACTAGACTCAGTATCACTCACTTCCTCATCAGTTGGAAGCGGATGGATATCACAGTCCCCTATGTGCAACACAGCCCTATCCCTCGTAGGGATCGTCTCTGCAGGCCTAAACTCATGGTGTAAAGGCCCAGACGGCTGGTTTGCTGCATCATAGTCCCAGTGTGCCACCGCTGCAGCATTGTCAGCCGCTGCATGATCGCAGCGTGCTGCAACCACTGCCTCACTGATCTCTGGTGTGTGCCAGCGCTCATGTCGCGCCAGCAGCTCTGCACCCAACACTCTAGGAGAAAACTCGGGCTCACCCTCAGGTAGCTCGTCTGTCGGTTTGAAACGCCTATGCAGCGTTCTTCCTGGTTCCCAGTGTTGATGGCCCAGACCCGGATGCTCCCCCTCAGCCCAATCCACATTTCTGCCCCTCTCTGGCATCATGTGTTCACGACTGGCTGGTGGACGCACTGCCCGCACACTAGTGCTCTTCACCCACTTCTTCATGTTGGGCAAGAACTCAGCTTCCGGCACTACACTGGTGTACTGATCGGGTAGGATCTCAAACTCACCCTGCTCATAGTTCTCTAGCACAACTGGGTCCGCCGTAGCCTCCCCAGCCATGTGAAATCGCTGCGCGAAATCCTTCACTAGAGCAGGTGGAGCAGCCGTGTGCCTGTACATCCGCACTGCTCCCCCATTCCCACGTTTCACGTAAACCCTGTCCATGTGAGGACCTCCACCCGGTCCCATATAGGCACCGAGGATTCCTCGCGCTTCCAGGTGCCTGAAGTGCTCCCTCCTTGGATACACATACATTGGACACCCGAAAGGCTTCACCTGTGCCACCACGAGACGGAAGTCATCTTCCTTGACCTTCCTAAACCACAACAAGTATGGCACAATCTCTCTGACATTCACATTTCTCATGTGCTGTGCCACAAATGCCAATTCTCTCCTGGCAACCAGCGTCTCACACAGCTCATTCAGACTCAGCGCATGCGCTGCAGCCTTCCTGACTCTCAGCTGCTTAGCCCGCTGCTGCACGTTCGTGGACCATGGCTCAGAGCTGGTGGCAACAAACCTATCCTCCAGCTTCTGCTTTGCCTCCTTCCGCCTCACACCCTCCAGTGCTGTGCTCGGCGTCAGGTTGTGTGCATGGTTCACGCACATGTATGCCTCTGGCCACAGGAATGCAGGCACTGCTGCCTGCAGCAGACTCGCCCGCACTGACGTGTTCAGCACACCGATCTTTCGTTCTACCAACCCATTTGACTCATGTTGGGCGGTGTCAGTGAACGTGTGTACTATCCCTCGCCACTCAAGGTACTGAGCCAGCTGACTCGAGCTGAACTCACCTCCTTGGTCCGTGTGCAGCCTCCGCACCCCTACCTCCTTGTCATAGACAATCTGAGTGCGGATGCGTTCTATCAGAAGACATATCATCTCCGCAGCACCGCTTTTTGACTTCAGCGGGATCACATGTGAGTACCTGCTGTACTCATCCACTACTACCAGGACGTAGTTCATTCCGCCTATGCCTACTGGCTTAATCTGTCCAGCCAGATCCGCATGCAATACTTCTCCAGCATACGAGGCATTCTCTGTCACTTTGCCCCCATGCCGTGCTCTGTCACCACTTCTCTGCTCCGCCACGTGGCAACCATGACACTCAAGCGCTACTCCCGTGGGTTTAGGCAACTTGAGGTCATACAGGTCTGGATTCTCAGTCATCAGTTTGAGAATCCGGTTGCCCGCATGGTGAAACGAGAGATGCACCAGAAATGCTGGGTCAAGTCGGTAAGAAGATCTCTGACCAATAGGCACACCATCTACCGCAGCGATTCTCGCCTGCTCACCAACCCATTTCCTATTTCTGTGGAAAAGGTTGTTGGCACTGGTCCAGTCTGTCCTGAATCTACAGGGCGCAGTTCCCATATCGGTCTGCCCGTCCCGCAATACCAGCTCAATGTGGGGTTATCATCACTATCAACTCCCTGCTCACAGTTGCCCACAAATGTTTGTGCTTGGTCATAGAAACCCGGCATCTCTACTGTGTTTGCCTTGCCTGTGTGCAAGTACACATTCGACCGCTTCAGCACAGTCGTTGATAGGATATTGATCGGGCTGGCTGGCACCCAGTAGACATGATCCAGCTCAACATCCACAGGCACCAACTCACCCTGTACTGTCACGTACTTCCCCACATTCGCCCTGATAGTGCCCATGCCATATATCTTAAGCCTGCCCTGGTCTAAGGGCTGGCACTCTGTGATATCTGGTGGCTTGATCTCACTGAACATGCTATAGTCAAAGCATATGTTCAGGTCAGACCCGCTATCCACCAGAAAGGTGTATGGCATATTGGGCGACGGCCCATCAGCACAGTCAGCTCGCAGTTCCGCTAGGTCTACCACAGCCACCTGAGGGCCCCCGCGGCCTCTGCCACGGCCTCGCCCTGCAGCTGCCTGTTTCTGTAGGAACTGCTTGACCTCTGCGGAGAGCAAAGGGCAATCTTTCTGCAGATGGCCAGGCTTCTCACAATTGAAGCACTTGCGCTTATCTGCTCCCCCTGCTCCCACTGCGGCAACCTCTGGGGGTGCACCATGGCGACCACCGTGGCGTCCACCACGATACCCTCGTCCCCCAAATCTCTGCTGACCACCGCGATCATCCCGTGGGAATCGCGATGGGGCAGACTGGCTGCTATTCTGAGCATGCGTCAGCAGCGTGGACACTATCTGCTGCACTGGCAGTTGCTGCAGCATCGGCTGCAGCAGTGCATACTCTTTGTCCACTGCCAGTAGCCTAGAGCGGTATAACTGATCAGGCACAGCTTCTCCCAGACCCCTCATCTGGTTCACTATACCAACTACCTCGTTGACATGTTTCTCAAGTGGCTTTCCCGCCTGCCTGGCACCACTGAGTTGCTGGTATAGCTTCTGTATTTCTACTTCGACAGAAGGCATGTACTTGGCATGCAGCAATGCCCATATCTCATGGACAAAACTGCAGTCTGACACGAAATCCCTATCCTCCTTTGGTAATGTCACGAATAGCCAATGCTTGACTGACTCATGAGCCTGGCTATTCTGTGCCAGTGGATCATTCACTAGCAGGCTACTTTCCCCCACCATGTTTGCCCAACTCTCTACCTCTTTCTTGAACACCCGAAAGTGATCATATCTGTGGTTCCATACCGGGAACTTGTGCTTGTCTACTAGCGACTTTCCCGGCGTAGACTTAGGCATTACGAGCGATAGCGCGCTCGCGAGAGTTGCAACATCGATCGTCCCGGCTGTTGCTGCCGCCCCGGATGACATCGCAGCCTGCGAAGGCTGCGGTATCGGAGGTGGTATCTGCTGCGCTGCCCATGCTGTCTGGGCAACGTGTGGCACTTCCTGCGCTCCGTGCACCGCTGCCTGAGCACCCGCATTCCCCGTAGGATCAGCGTTGCCCGGCATGGCGGCCTGCAGAGGGTTAACACTGAGATACCCGTAGGTCCCAGCGTCTTGTCCTTCCCCGTGGGGCATGGACTGACCCTCCGCGGCCTGCTCGCGGCGCACTGTAGAGCGAGTGCGATGATGCGGAAGGTTAACTGCTCCCTCCACACCGTCAGAACCGATAGACCCTTGGCGAGATGCCATTGAATCGTCTCGGAGTGGTGGTGTCCTGCAACATGACCACCATATGTCGCAGGAAACGCAGACCCGTAGGCCTCTTTGCGAGACCAGCACACAAGCATAATGCAGCTCCGCCGTAGCATTCTGCATTAGCTTTTCTAGTCTCTCTACGGTCGGCTATACACTAGAGCGGTGTAGCACACTCATCGGAGCGTGCAGCCGTAACCGCAGGTTCCCCCTGGACTCTATCGCATGCTAACAGACATCACAAGAATCCCCACAATCATCACCGATACCATGTGTAATTCAGTGGACCGCGGCCTAAGGCCTGTGGGATCCTGGGCATGTCGTCATGCGCAGGGTTGGTGCTGTCACATACCTTGCTGTCTTAGGTATCTGTCCGTGACAGCGCCTGTACCTTCAGTTGGAGGATGAATGCACGTGAGTCTTAGGACAGTAGAAGAGAGAGTGATTACACTACGATCTGTAGAGCCTATATAAGCGTTCAATCAACGTCTCATACGGATACGATCAGAATCAATGTCTGCGGCACGCAATCTTGCATGCATTGCTCGTGCATATGGTCAGCCATCGGTGCATGGCTGCCCCATAGCCACTCCGGATCAGCACCGTGAATCCACTCCATGCATGGTCACCGTAGTCCTGTGCATGGCTGGATCACGACNAGTCAATAAGAATGATCATGCCGTGTTTTGGTGGACATGCACCTCGATTGTGTGCATGGGTCGAGTATGCATTGCCCAGGCTATTTATGCATGGTCATTGTGTCTAGAGGCATCTCAACTGTGACAGTACAGTTATTAGTCCTTCTTCTGGATCTCATGGTGATGCGCTTGTTGTGTGGTGAATGAGATGGCAGGTAGTTGTGTTGCGACTCTGCACGCACCATGTTGCTGCACGTGTGCATCACATGATGGTCGCTTTTGCTGCGATATGTTGTGTGGACCAGAGCATAGGTGCCATGGGAGTGGAATCTGAATGCCGGTGTCAAGGCGGGGCAGATCTTGTGTGGGGGACAATCCAACATAGAGCAATATGCTATAGTGATCTGAAGGAATACGTAGGATAAGCTTTAGACAACGACGATGCGCAATGCAAAATCAGTTCGACCTGAGCGAGCTCTGTAGTATTCAGTATAGAGACACTTTACAAAGAAACAACCTGAAGGAATACGTAGGATAAGCTTTAGACAACGACGATGCGCAATGCAAAATCAGTTCGACCTGCAGTGATGCGCACAGTCACACTTACCCAATACACACGGAACACACACTCACAATACGACCCACCACACATACCTGAGCGAGCTCTGTAGTATTCAGTATAGAGACACTGAAGACTCAGAGGCTCAGCGATTGCCTATATACTATCAGGAGCCTAGGGCGACGAACGCGAAAAGAGTGTGGTACCCTCACGCATGCATGAGACTGTCATTCTCAACACTCCCACGCAGTCTCACACTTTCACACCTAATGCGTGTCTGTGCTTAGCGAAGAGCTGCTTTCCCAACGGCTTAGTGAAGATGTCTGCGGGGTTCTCTGAGCCAGGAATCGAATGAACCTTGACCCACCCATACTTCACTTTCTCCCTGATGAAATGATAAGCTACATCAATGTGCTTGGTCCTCTTTGCAGAGAGGGGTCCTCAGTCATATAAACAGCAGAATCATTGTCAACTCCAATTGGAATTGTCTCTGGCTGCAGCAACAACTGCTGTGAGAGTTGGAACAAATATTGTGCTTCCCTACTAGCCTCCCCTGCAGCTATGTACTCAGACTCAGCTGTAGAATGGGAGACTGTGGCTTGCTTAGCAGAGCGCCAGGAGATAGCTCCATGGCCCATCTGCATGACATATCCGGAAGTGGACTGTCTGCAAACACCATTCAACGACGGTTCAACAGACTTGCAATCAACATAGCTAGCATCACTAAATCCACGCAGCTTGGTGTCGCCACCGAGATGCAGGCCCATATCAATGGTACCTTTGAGGTATCTAACAATGTCAAGCGCTCTAGCAAGCTTCCCTGAATCTGGGCACTGGTTGAACCTGGCAAGGTAGCCAACTGCAAATGCAATGTCAGGCCTTGTGTAATGAACAAGATGAATAAGGATGCCGATCAAACGCCTGTACCTAGTGATGTCACTGGCAGACTCAAATGGAGTCCCTGGAGGATCATTGTGAACCTTCTCAATCATGGGAACAGTCCTGGGATGAGCATTTGTGAGATTCAGTTCGTCGATCAGATCGTCGATATGGCGTTTCTGCTTCAAGACGATGGTTCTGTTCGGACGATCTCCGGTCACTGACATTTGGAGGAAGAAATCTGTATCTCCTGTGTCTTTGCCGGGGAATTTGTCAAGAATGCACTTCTTCATGAAGCTCACCGAAGACAATTTGGCTGAAGCAATCTGAAGGTCATCAACGTACATCAAGATGATAATCAAGCCGTGCTCCTTGCTGTGACATAGAAACAGTGCGCCATCTGAGAGACATTGGATGCAACCGAGGAATAAGAGATGATCCCGGAGCGTCTCATGCCACACTCGTGGGGCCTGCTTCAAGCCATAGAGCGACTTCATCAATTTGCACACCCTCCCGCTGCCATCTGAAAACCCAGGTGGCTGCTTCATGTAGATCTCCTCAGCAAGGTGACCTTGAACAAAAGCATTTTTGATATCAATCGTGTGGCACTCAAGATCGAGCGCTGCAACCATCGTGAAAAACACTCTGATGGTATCTGCACGGACGACTGGAGCAAAGACCATCTCGTAGTCATGACGTAATTCAGTGGACCGCGGCCTAAGGCCTGTGGGATCCTGAGCATGTCGTCATGCGCAGGGGTTGGTGCTGTCACATACCTTGCTGTCTTAGGTATCTGTCCGTGACAGCTCCTGTACCTTCAGTGGAGGATCAATACACGTGAGACTTTGGACAGTTGAAGAGAGAGTGATTACACTACGATCTGTAGAGCCTATATAAGCGTTCAATCAACGTCTCATACGGATACGATCAGAATCAATGTCTGCGGCACGCAATCTTGCATGCATTGCTCGTGCATATGGTCAGCCATCGGTGCATGGCTGCCCCATAGCCACTCCGGATCAGCACCGTGCATCCACTCCATGCATGGTCACCGTAGTCCTGTGCATGGCTGGATCACGACACTCCCCCTAGACTAAGCTTGTACTACCGCAAGCTGCAGTCTATCTCTAAATTTTGCCAGTGCTGGTCCTGCCAACACCTTAGTAAACATATCAGCTAGCATGTCTACCGTGCTAACCCAGCTGATAGTCAATTCGTCGAGTTCTACGAACTCTCGGACCCTCAGGTCCCTGACCCTGATGTGCTTAGAGCGGTCACTAGAGATGGGGTTCACTGCTAGCAAGTTGGCACTCTTGTTGTCACCCCACAGCGTTGGCTTCACAGCCGACAAACCAAGATCAGTGCACAACTGCTTAGCCCACATCACCTCATTGGCTGCTGAACTCATTGCTATGAGCTCTGCCTCAGTTGTATCACCAGCCACAATAGTCTGCCTCTTCGAACGCCAGAACACACAGTTCCCATGCATCCGGACTACTACTCCTGACACGCTCTTCAAGCAAGCACCATTGGCGAAGTCAGCATCCGTAAATGCTTCCAACACCTCACATCCCCCATTGGAGCCACTAAAGGTCAAGCCAAAGTTTATGGTCCCTCGCAGGTATCTCAGTACGTGAAGGACACCATTCCAATGACATTTGGCACTCCCAGCTATATGCCTGGCCAAGACATTAGCCGGAAACGCAATGTCTGGACGCGACACAACTGCCACATACTGGATGCTTCCTACGGCTTGCATAAACCTCTTATGCTCTGTGCCTGTAGCCTTCGCCTGGCTAGGATCTTCCTTCAGACTAAACATTTTCTGCTTTGGTACCAACGGAGTTGGCGCCCGTCTGCACTCACTCATGCCAAATCTCTCTAGCATGTCCCTGATGCTCTTTCTGTGTGTGATGGTGATAGTGCGAGCAGTTCGATCACGTATAACCTCCATGCCCAGCACATATCCCAGCTCCCCCAGGTCACGACCCTCAAATGCCTCAAGAATCTTTCTGATGGCATCATCCATCTGCTCTCTGTGGCCGAAAATCAGCAGATCATCGACCCACAGAAAAATAAGACAACGTCCTACTTTGCAAATGAACAGTGCAGGGTCACTGGCTGATCTCACAAAACCCATATTCAACAAGAGTTCTGCAAGCGCTTTGTGCCACTCCCTGGCAGCTTGCTTCAGACCATACAACGCCTTTTTCAGACGCCACACCATACCAGACCCATCGTCCAGCACCGGAGGTTGTGCCACATACACTTCCTCCTCCAGAACACCATTCAGGAAAGCACATTTAATGTCTATATGCCTCGTCTCTAGATCCTCTACTGCACAGACTGATAACAGAGCCCTGAAGGTAGCATAACTGCCCACAGGTGCCCATGTCTCAAAGAAATCTACGCCCTCCACTTGCGTAAATCCCCTGGCTACGTATCTGGCCTTGAAACGCTCAATTTCACCCTGTGCTCCTCGCTTGATCTTAAGCACCCACTTGCCTGTCACAGGCTTCACTCCTGTTGGGCACTCAACCAGCTCAAACACATCATGTTCTCTTAAGGAGGTCAGCTCATCGAGCATTGCCGTGATCCACTTCTCACGATGAGCGCCACGCATGGCCTGCTGCACCGTTGGATCATCTACTACGGCCTCGACCCTCTTCCTCACGGTAGCTGCACGCCTGGACTCACTAAGGCTAGCAGTAGGGCCACCGTTTGGATTCACCTTCTGCCCCGTCGTCTTTTCTGCATCAGGAGGCACACTGTCAGCTGCAGCTGACACTCCATCAGAACAGTCACCGACGTCATTCTCATCATCATTCACTACTGTGGGGCTCGCAGCATCACTCACATGCTCACGTGCTTCCTCCGGGGAAATGCGCTCAACAGCAGCATCACTCACAATTGCTCCCACAGCATGGACAGCAGGTCTTAAGACTTTGCGAATCAAGTGAAAAGGCTTTGGAACCCATCGAACCCTCACCTCATGTGGCGGATCCAGACGTTCTCCGCTGCCCCTCGCGGCACTTGGTGCTGACTCTCCCCCTGAGCCATCACCTCCTGTAGCTATTCCGCTAGGCACATGCCGTAGCTCGCCTTGCCCCTGGCCCTCAGACCCAGATATATGCCTCGGCTCATCATATCTGTCACGGTCATCACGCCCTGACACCGTGGACCCGCGGTGACTTCGGCCGCCGCCGTGACCGTCAGCTCGCACAGGTGGGGGTGGCTCACTCAGCTCCTTGCCCATCGACCGCTGGACTGGTTCCGCTGAACGCGAGCGGGATCTAGACTCAGACTCAGAGTCATCCTCACCTCCATCACTAGACTCAGTATCACTCACTTCCTCATCAGTTGGAAGCGGATGGATATCACAGTCCCCTATGTGCAACACAGCCCTATCCCTCGTAGGGATCGTCTCTGCAGGCCTAAACTCATGGTGTAAAGGCCCAGACGGCTGGTTTGCTGCATCATAGTCCCAGTGTGCCACCGCTGCAGCATTGTCAGCCGCTGCATGATCGCAGCGTGCTGCAACCACTGCCTCACTGATCTCTGGTGTGTGCCAGCGCTCATGTCGCGCCAGCAGCTCTGCACCCAACACTCTAGGAGAAAACTCGGGCTCACCCTCAGGTAGCTCGTCTGTCGGTTTGAAACGCCTATGCAGCGTTCTTCCTGGTTCCCAGTGTTGATGGCCCAGACCCGGATGCTCCCCCTCAGCCCAATCCACATTTCTGCCCCTCTCTGGCATCATGTGTTCACGACTGGCTGGTGGACGCACTGCACGCACACTAGTGCTCTTCACCCACTTCTTCATGTTGGGCAAGAACTCAGCTTCCGGCACTACACTGGTGTACTGATCGGGTAGGATCTCAAACTCACCCTGCTCATAGTTCTCTAGCACAACTGGGTCCGCCGTAGCCTCCCCAGCCATGTGAAATCGCTGCGCGAAATCCTTCACTAGAGCAGGTGGAGCAGCCGTGTGCCTGTACATCCGCACTGCTCCCCCATTCCCACGTTTCACGTAAACCCTGTCCATGTGAGGACCTCCACCCGGTCCCATATAGGCACCGAGGATTCCTCGCGCTTCCAGGTGCCTGAAGTGCTCCCTCCTTGGATACACATACATTGGACACCCGAAAGGCTTCACCTGTGCCACCACGAGACGGAAGTCATCTTCCTTGACCTTCCTAAACCACAACAAGTATGGCACAATCTCTCTGACATTCACATTTCTCATGTGCTGTGCCACAAATGCCAATTCTCTCCTGGCAACCAGCGTCTCACACAGCTCATGATTCAGCGCATGTGCTGCAGCCTTCCTGACTCTCAGCTGCTTAGCCCGCTGCTGCACGTTCGTGGACCATGGCTCAGAGCTGGTGGCAACAAACCTATCCTCCAGCTTCTGCTTTGCCTCCTTCCGCCTCACACCCTCCAGTGCTGTGCTCGGCGTCAGGTTGTGTGCATGGTTCACGCACATGTATGCCTCTGGCCACAGGAATGCAGGCACTGCTGCCTGCAGCAGACTCGCCCGCACTGACGTGTTCAGCACACCGATCTTTCGTTCTACCAACCCATTTGACTCATGTTGGGCGGTGTCAGTGAACGTGTGTACTATCCCTCGCCACTCAAGGTACTGAGCCAGCTGACTCGAGCTGAACTCACCTCCTTGGTCCGTGTGCAGCCTCCGCACCCCTACCTCCTTGTCATAGACAATCTGAGTGCGGATGCGTTCTATCAGAAGACATATCATCTCCGCAGCACCGCTTTTTGACTTCAGCGGGATCACATGTGAGTACCTGCTGTACTCATCCACTACTACCAGGACGTAGTTCATTCCGCCTATGCCTACTGGCTTAATCTGTCCAGCCAGATCCGCATGCAATACTTCTCCAGCATACGAGGCATTCTCTGTCACTTTGCCCCCATGTCGTGCTCTGTCACCACTTCTCTGCTCCGCCACGTGGCAACCATGACACTCAAGCGCTACTCCCGTGGGTTTAGGCAACTTGAGGTCATACAGGTCTGGATTCTCAGTCATCAGTTTGAGAATCCGGTTGCCCGCATGGTGAAACGAGAGATGCACCAGAAATGCTGGGTCAAGTCGGTAAGAAGATCTCTGACCAATAGGCACACCATCTACCGCAGCGATTCTCGCCTGCTCACCAACCCATTTCCTGTTTCTGTGGAAAAGGTTGTTGGCACTGGTCCAGTCTGTCCCTGAATCTACAGGGCGCATTTCCCATATCGGTCTGCCCGTCCCGCAATACCAGCTCAATGTGGGGTTATCATCACTATCAACTCCCTGCTCACAGTTGCCCACAAATGTTTGTGCTTGGTCATAGAAACCCGGCATCTCTACTGTGTTTGCCTTGCCTGTGTGCAAGTACACATTCGACCGCTTCAGCACAGTCGTTGATAGGATATTGATCGGGCTGGCTGGCACCCAGTAGACATGATCCAGCTCAACATCCACAGGCACCAACTCACCCTGTACTGTCACGTACTTCCCCACATTCGCCCTGATAGTGCCCATGCCATATATCTTAAGCCTGCCCTGGTCTAAGGGCTGGCACTCTGTGATATCTGGTGGTTTGATCTCACTGAACATGCTATAGTCGAAACATATGTTCAGGTCAGACCCGCTATCCACCAGAAAGGTGTATGGCATATTGGGCGACGGCCCATCAGCACAGTCAGCTCGCAGTTCCGCTAGGTCTACCACAGCCACCTGAGGGCCCCCGCGGCCTCTGCCACGGCCTCGCCCTGCAGCTGCCTGTTTCTGTAGGAATTGCTTGACCTCTGCGGAGAGCAAAGGGCAATCTTTCTGCAGATGGCCAGGCTTCTCGCAATTGAAGCACTTGCGCTTATCTGCTCCCCCTGCTCCCACTGCGGCAACCTCTGGGGGTGCACCATGGCGACCACCGTGGCGTCCACCACGATACCCTCGTCCCCCAAATCTCTGCTGACCACCGCGATCTGTCGTAATTCATTGGACCGCAGCCCTAAGGCACTGTGGGATCTAAGCACTGTGTAGCTGTGCGCAGGGGGTCGCGCTGTCACATACCTGGCTGGTGTACAGGCCTCCGCTGTGACAGTGCGCTCTCAGTCTTGGATTATAGCACGTGAGTCTTTGGCAGAATAGAGTGATTACACTTTGATCAGTAGAGCCTATATAAGCGTTCAACCAAACGTCTCATACGGATACGATCAGAATCATTGTCTGCGGCACGCAATCTAGCATGCATTGCTCGTGCATATGGTAAGCCATCGGTGCATGGCGTCCCATAGCCACTCCGGATCAGCACCGTGCATCCACTCCATGCATGGTCACCGTAGTCCTGTGCATGGCTGGATCACGACACGATCATCCCGTGGGAATCGCGATGGGGCAGACTGGCTGCTATTCTGAGCATGCGTCAGCAGCGTGGACACTATCTGCTGCACTGGCAGTTGCTGCAGCATCGGCTGCAGCAGTGCATACTCTTTGTCCACTGCCAGTAGCCTAGAGCGGTATAACTGATCAGGCACAGCTTCTCCCAGACCCCTCATCTGGTTCACTATACCAACTACCTCGTTGACATGTTTCTCAAGTGGCTTTCCCGCCTGCCTGGCACCACTGAGTTGCTGGTATAGCTTCTGTATTTCTACTTCGACAGAAGGCATGTACTTGGCATGCAGCAATGCCCATATCTCATGGACAAAACTGCAGTCTGACACGAAATCCCTATCCTCCTTTGGTAATGTCACGAATAGCCAATGCTTGACTGACTCATGAGCCTGGCTATTCTGTGCCAGTGGATCATTCACTAGCAGGCTACTTTCCCCCACCATGTTTGCCCAACTCTCTACCTCTTTCTTGAACACCCGAAAGTGATCATATCTGTGGTTCCATACCGGGAACTTGTGCTTGTCTACTAGCGACTTTCCCGGCGTAGACTTAGGCATTACGAGCGATAGCGCGCTCGCGAGAGTTGCAACATCGATCGTCCCGGCTGTTGCTGCCGCCCCGGATGACATCGCAGCCTGCGAAGGCTGCGGTATCGGAGGTGGTATCTGCTGCGCTGCCCATGCTGTCTGGGCAACGTGTGGCACTTCCTGCGCTCCGTGCACCGCTGCCTGAGCACCCGCATTCCCCGTAGGATCAGCGTTGCCCGGCATGGCGGCCTGCAGAGGGTTAACACTGAGATACCCGTAGGTCCCAGCGTCTTGTCCTTCCCCGTGGGGCATGGACTGACCCTCCGCGGCCTGCTCGCGGCGCACTGTAGAGCGAGTGCGATGATGCGGAAGGTTAACTGCTCCCTCCACACCGTCAGAACCGATAGACCCTTGGCGAGATGCCATTGAATCGTCTCGGAGTGGTGGTGTCCTGCAACATGACCACCATATGTCGCAGGAAACGCAGACCCGTAGGCCTCTTTGCGAGACCAGCACACAAGCATAATGCAGCTCCGCCGTAGCATTCTGCATTAGCTTTTCTAGTCTCTCTACGGTCGGCTATACACTAGAGCGGTGTAGCACACTCATCGGAGCGTGCAGCCGTAACCGCAGGTTCCCCCTGGACTCTATCGCATGCTAACAGACATCACAAGAATCCCCACAATCATCACCGATACCATGACGTAATTCAGTGGACCGCGGCCTAAGGCCTGTGGGATCCTGAGCATGTCGTCATGCGCAGGGGTTGGTGCTGTCACATACCTTGCTGTCTTAGGTATCTGTCCGTGACAGCTCCTGTACCTTCAGTGGAGGATCAATACACGTGAGACTTTGGACAGTTGAAGAGAGAGTGATTACACTACGATCTGTAGAGCCTATATAAGCGTTCAATCAACGTCTCATACGGATACGATCAGAATCAATGTCTGCGGCACGCAATCTTGCATGCATTGCTCGTGCATATGGTCAGCCATCGGTGCATGGCTGCCCCATAGCCACTCCGGATCAGCACCGTGCATCCACTCCATGCATGGTCACCGTAGTCCTGTGCATGGCTGGATCACGACAAGTCAATGCCATGCTTTTGGTGGAAGCCTTTGATAACAAGCCTGGCCTTGTATCGCTCAATTTGGCCATCAGCAGTCAGCTTCCGTTTGAACACCCACTTGCACGGAATTGCCTTGCGGTCAGATGGCAACATGCAAAGCTCCCACGTGCTCATGAGGCCCAGTGAAGTAAGCTCTTCTTTCATAGCTTTGACCCAGTGTGGGCCTTCTGGCCCCCTGATTGCTTCCTCTACGGAAGTGGGCTCAGGAGGGAGCCCACGAGCGAAAAATACTCGCCCTCTTCAGCAGCTGCGGTTGCTGTGTTGGCACTGTTCTCGGGCCACAACGTCCATTTCTGGTATGGATCGACCGGAGGTTGCTTGCTGCGAATGCTGCGCCGAGTCCCAGCTGGAGCTGACGCTTGCTGTGGAGCCGGCGCTGCTGGAGCGGCTGGCGGAGCTGGTGCGGTTGAAGCTTGCGCTGGCTGTGGAGCAGCTGGTGGTGCTGGAGCTGCTGGCGGAGCTGGTGCAGCTGGGGTTGATGGAATGCGCGTGGGATGCTGCACCAGTGTTGGTGTCTGGAACCGTACGCCTTCCGTGCCAGACTCATCGCTGCTGGCCGATGATGGCGGAGAGTGCAGCGCCGATGGTTGTGGTTGTGGCTGTGGAAGCCTGACCGTGGCGGGGCCTGGTGGTGGCTGCGCCGGTGGAGTCGGTAGCATGATGTCAGAGAAGTCATCTCGTGACACAGTGCTGGCTGGTGGGGCTGATTCATCAAAGAGAACATCTCTTGATGTCACAACTTTGCCACTTGGCATACGAATCCGGTATGCCTTGTGATTAGCACCATCAAAGCCCAGGAAGATGCCAGCATCAGACTTTGGCGGCATCTCCTTTTTCTTTCTGAGCTTCTTTGGCACATTCACCCATGCCAGGCATCCCCACACATGTAGATTGGAGATGTCCGGCTTCTCACCTTTCAGAAGCTCCCACGGAGTCGTGGATCCATCTGTTGAGCTGATATTGGTGAGGTAGGCAGCGTGCATAAGACATTCGGCCCACATGGACCTGTCTAAGCCCGCGTCCGAGAGCATTGCTTGGAATGTTTCACCAAGCGTGCGGAGTGCACGCTCAGCATGCCCGTTTTCCGCTAGGCTGTAGCCCGAGGTTGGCTCATAGGAGATGGCATTGTCCTTCATCCACCGCTTGAAGTCATGCGACATGAAAACCGAGTCTTTGTCTGATCTGAGCTTTTGTACTTTGTACTTGAACTTCGCGTAGCGAGCTTCAAGCATGCGAACTGTGTCTTTGATGAAGTCTGGCGCGTCACTCTTCGCATGGATAGCACCGACAATTTTATAACCCGTAAAGTCATCAACGATGGCCACAAAGTTTCTGAGACCCGATTTCGAGAGCGGCATGCCGGTTGCAATGTCAACATGAAGCTTCTCCAGCGGCGCAGTTGACTTCTTTGCGGCACTAGGGAATGGTTGTCTTGTTGCTTTGCCTTCAGCACAAGGTGGACACACATAATTTGACTTGAGTGCATCTCTGAAGTGCTGGGCGGGCGGCAAGCCTGTAATAGCAGTCTTGGCTGACATGTTGGCAAGAGTTGACATGCCTTTGTGCCCCATTCGACGGTGGAAGAGCTGAGCTTGGGACAGCTGAGCAGTGGTTGAGGCAGGAGCTGGTGGATCTGCTTTGGTAGTGTGAGCTGCCATGGTGGAGGTCTGCGCTGATGACTCGTCAGCAAATGTGCAATCCAACACAAACAGATCGTCTGTGAGGTTAGCATCAAGAGAACCAGCAGAATTGCGCAACCGCAGTCCTCTCTTCGTATCAGACAACCTGAAACCTGCAGTGAGAGCCTTGGACAAGCTGACTAGGTTCACATGCAAGTCTGGGACGTAGAGCACATTCTGAAGTTTGTACTCAATCCTTGATTTGTTTCTGATTACTACGCTGCCTTTCGCCAGTATGGGAACCTTCTGCTCCGTGGCAAGAAGGCACTCACCCTTCATGTGAACAACATCTGAAAGTGCATCAAAGTTGTTCGTCATGTGATCAGTAGCTCCACTGTCGATGATCCAGGACGCAGCAGTTGCCCTCGAAACAGCATGGCAGGCAACAAGGCATGATGCTGTAGCCTTATTAGCATTGCACTTTCTGTTATTGTTGTTGTTGTTCTTCGTCCCCTTCTGCTGCCTTTCGACCTCATGCCGCTTCTTATGCCTAATGTAGGCATAACATTTGAAGGTCGTGTGGTTTGGGTTGCCACAGAAATCACAGCCTTTGCTGGAAACTTGCAAAGCTGATGACTCGTTCGTGGTACGAGCCCGACCTTTCAGGGGTTGATCCATGGTATGAAGATTGCGGCTAATTAATTTTGCTGCTACTTCATGGAATTGTCGTGATCCAGCCATGCACAGGACTACGGTGACCATGCATGGTGGCATACACAGGACTACGGTGACCATGTATGCGGGGATTCACGGTGCTGATCCGGAGTGGCTATGGGGCAGCCATGCACCGATGGCTGACCATATGCACGAGCAATGCATGCAAGATTGCGTGCCGCAGACATTGATTCTGATCGTATCCGTATGAGACGTTGATTGAACGCTTATATAGGCTCTACAGATCGTAGTGTAATCACTCTCTCTTCTACTGTCCTAAGACTCACGTGCACTCGTCCTCCAACTGAAGGTACTGGCGCTGTCACGGACAGATACCTAAGACAGCAAGGTATGTGACAGCACCAACCCCTGCGCATGACGACATGCTCAGGATCCCACAGGCCTCAGGCCGCGGTCCACTGAATTACAACATGGTATCGGTGATGATTGTGGGTATTCTTGTGATGTCTATTAGCATGCGGTAGAGTCCAGGGGGAACCTGCGGTTACGGCTGCACACTCCGATGAGTGTGCTACACCGCTCTAGTGTATAGCCGACCGTAGAGAGACTAGAAAAGCTAATGCAGAATGCTACGGCGGAGCTGCATTATGCTTGTGTGCTGGTCTCGCAAAGAGGCCTACGGGTCTGCGTTTCCTGCGACATATGGTGGTCATGTTGCAGGACACCACCACTCCGAAACGATTCAATGGCATCTCGCCAAGGGTCTATCGGTTCTGACGGTGTGGAGGGAGCAGTTAACCTTCCGCATCATCGCACTCGCTCTACAGTGCGCCGCGAGCAGGCCGCGGAGGGTCAGTCCATGCCCCACGGGGAAGGACAAGACGCTGGGACCTACGGGTATCTCAGTGTTAACCCTCTGCAGGCCGCCATGCCGGGCAACGCTGATCCTACGGGGAATGCGGGTGCTCAGGCAGCGGTGCACGGAGCGCAGGAAGTGCCACACGTTGCCCAGACAGCATGGGCAGCGCAGCAGATACCACCTCCGATACCGCAGCCTTCGCAGGCTGCGATGTCATCCGGGGCGGCAGCAACAGCCGGGTCGATCGATGTTGCAACTCTCGCGAGCGCACTGTCGCTCGTAATGCCTAAGTCTATGCCGGAAAAGTCGCTAGTAGAAAAGCACAAGTTCCCGGTATGGAACCACAGACATGATCACTTTCGGGTGTTCAAGAATGAGGTAGAGAGTTGGGCAAACATGGTGGGGGAAAGTAGCCTGCTAGTAAATGATCCACTGGCACAGAATAGCCAGGCTCATGAGTCAGTCAAGCATTGGCTATTCGTGACATTACCAAAGGAGGATAGGGATTTCGTGTCAGACTGCAGTTTTGTCCATGAGATGTGGGCACTGCTGCATGCCAAGTACATGCCTTCTGTCGAAGTAGAAATACAGAAGCTATACCAGCAACTCAGTGGTGCCAGGCAGGCGGGAAAGCCACTTGAGAAACATGTCAACGAGGTAGTTGGTATAGTGAACCAGATGAGGGGTCTGGGAGAAGCTGTGCCTGATCAGCTATACCGCTCTAGGCTACTGGCAGTGGACAGAGAGTATGCACTGCTGCAGCCGATGCTGCAGCAACTGCCAGTGCAGCAGATAGTGTCTACGCTGCTGACGCATGCTCAGAATAGCAGCCAGTCTGCCCCATCGCGATTCCCACGGGATGATCGCGGTGGTCAGCAGAGATTTGGGGGACGAGGGTATCGTGGTGGACGCCACGGTGGTCGCCATGGTATACCCCCAGAGGTTGCCGCAGTGGGAGCAGGGGGAGCAGATAAGCGCAAGTGCTTCAATTGTGAGAAGCCTGGCCATCTGCAGAAAGATTGCCCTTTGCTCTCCGCAGAGGTCAAGCAGTTCCTACAGAAACAGGCAGCTGCAGGACGCGGCCGTGGCAGAGGCCGCGGGGGCCCTCAGGTGGCTGTGGTAGACCTAGCGGAACTGCGAGCTGCGTGTGCTGATGGGCCGTCGCCCAACATGCCATACACATTTCTGGTGGATAGCGGGTCTGACTTGAACATATGCTTCGACTATAGCATGTTCAGCGAGATCAAGCCACCAGATATCACGGAATGCCAGCCATTAGACCAGGGCAGGCTTAAGATATATGGCATGGGCACTATCAGGGCGAATGTGGGGAAGTACGTGACAGTACAGGGCGAGCTGGTGCCTGTAGATATTGAGCTGGATCATGTTTACTGGGTGCCAGCCAGCCCGATCAATATCCTATCAACGACTGTGCTGAAGCGGTCGAACGTGTACTTGCACACAGGCAAGGCAAACACAGTAGAGATGCCGGGTTTTTATGACCAAGCACAAACATTTGTGGGCAACTGTGAGCAGGGAGTTGATAGTGATGATAACCCCACATTGAGCTGGTATTGCGGGACGGGCAGACCAATATGGGAACTGCGCCCTGTAGATTCAGGGATTGACTGGACCAGTGCCAATAATTTTTTCCACAGAAATAGGAAATGGGTTGGTGAGCAGGCGAGAATCGCTGCGGTAGATGGTGTACCTATTGGTCAGAGATCTTCTTACCAACTTGACCCAGCATTTCTGGTACATCTCTCGTTTCATCATGCGGGCAACCGGATTCTCAAACTAATGACTGAGAATCCAGACCTGTATGACCTCAAGTTGCCTAAACCTACGGGAGTAGCGCTTGAGTGTCATGGTTGCCACGTGGCGGAACAGAGAAGTGGTGACAGAGCACAGCATGGGGGCAAAGTGACAGAGAATGCCTCGTATGCTGGAGAAGTGTTGCATGCGGATCGGGCTGGACAGATTAAGCCAGTAGGCATAGGAGGAATGAACTACATCCTGGTAGTAGTGGATGAGTACAGCAGGTACTCACATGTGATCCCGCTGAAGTCGAAAAGCGGTGCTGCGGAGATGATATGTCTTCTGATAGAACGCATCCGCACTCAGATTGTCTATGACAAGGAGGTAGGGGTGCGTAGGCTGCACACGGACCAAGGAGGTGAGTTCAGCTCGAGTCAGCTGGCTCAGTACCTTGAGTGGCGAGGGATAGTACACACGTTCACTGACACCGCCCAACATGAGTCAAATGGGTTGGTAGAACGAAAGATTGGTGTGCTGAACACGTCAGTGCGGGCGAGTCTGGTGCAGGCAGCAGTGCCTGCATTCCTGTGGCCGGAGGCATACATGTGCGTGAACCATGCACACAACCTGACGCCGAGCACAGCACTGGAGGGTGTGAGGCGGAAGGAGGCAAAGCAGGAGCTGGAGGATAGGTTTGTTGCCACCAGCTTTGAGCCATGGTCCACGAACGTGCAGCAGCGGGCTAAGCAGTTGAGAGTCAGGAAGGCTGCAGCGCATGCGCTGAGTCTGAATGAGCTGTGTGAGACGCTGGTTGCCAGGAGAGAATTGGCATTTGTGGCACAGCACATGAGAAATGTGAATGTCAGAGAGATTGTGCCATACTTGTTGTGGTTTAGGAAGGTCAAAGAAGATGACTTCCGTCTCGTGGTTGCACAGGTGAAGCCTTTCGGGTGTCCAATGTATGTGTATCCAAGGAGGGAGCACTTCAGGCACCTGGAAGCGCGAGGAATCCTCGGTGCCTATATGGGACCGGGTGGAGGTCCTCACATGGACAGGGTTTACGTGAAACGTGGGAATGGGGGAGCAGTGCGGATGTACAGGCACACGGCTGCTCCACCTGCTCTAGTGAAGGATTTCGCGCAGCGATTTCACATGGCTGGGGAGGCTACGGCGGACCCAGTTGTGCTAGAGAACTATGAGCAGGGTGAGTTTGAGATCCTACCCGATCAGTACACCAGTGTAGTGCCGGAAGCTGAGTTCTTGCCCAACATGAAAAAGTGGGTGAAGAGCACTAGTGTGCGGGCAGTGCGTCCACCAGCCAGTCGTGAACACATGTGTCGTGATCCAGCCATGCACAGGACTACGGTGACCATGCATGGTGGCATACACAGGACTACGGTGACCATGTATGCGGGGATTTACGGTGCTGATCCGGAGTGGCTATGGGGCAGCCATGCACCGATGGCTGACCATATGCACGAGCAATGCATGCAAGATTGCGTGCCGCAGACATTGATTCTGATCGTATCCGTATGAGACGTTGATTGAACGCTTATATAGGCTCTACAGATCGTAGTGTAATCACTCTCTCTTCAACTGTCCAAAGTCTCACGTGTATTGATCCTCCACTGAAGGTACAGGAGCTGTCACGGACAGATACCTAAGACAGCAAGGTATGTGACAGCACCAACCCCTGCGCATGGCGACATGCTCAGGATCCCACAGGCCTTAGGCCGCGGTCCACTGAATTACGTCATGGTATCAGTGATGATTGTGGGGATTCTTGTGATGTCTATTAGCATGCGGTAGAGTCCAGGGGGAACCTGCGGTTACGGCTGCACACTCCGATGAGTGTGCTACACCGCTCTAGTGTATAGCCGACCGTAGATAGACTAGAAAAGCTAATGCAGAATGCTACGGCGGAGCTGCATTATGCTTGTGTGCTGGTCTCGCAAAGAGGCCTACGGGTCTGCGTTTCCTGCGACATATGGTGGTCATGTTGCAGGACACCACCACTCCGAGACGATTCAATGGCATCTCGCCAAGGGTCTATCGGTTCTGACGGTGTGGAGGGAGCAGTTAACCTTCCGCATCATCGCACTCGCTCTACAGTGCGCCGCGAGCAGGCCGCGGAGGGTCAGTCCATGCCCCACGGGGAAGGACAAGACGCTGGGACCTACGGGTATCTCAGTGTTAACCCTCTGCAGGCCGCCATGCCGGGCAACGCTGATCCTACGGGGAATGTGGGTGCTCAGGCAGCGGTGCACGGAGCGCAGGAAGTGCCACACGTTGCCCATGTCGTGATCCAGCCATGCACAGGACTACGGTGACCATGCATGGTGGCATACACAGGACTACGGTGACCATGTATGCGGGGATTTACGGTGCTGATCCGGAGTGGCTATGGGGCAGCCATGCACCGATGGCTGACCATATGCACGAGCAATGCATGCAAGATTGCGTGCCGCAGACATTGATTCTGATCGTATCCGTATGAGACGTTGATTGAACGCTTATATAGGCTCTACAGATCGTAGTGTAATCACTCTCTCTTCAACTGTCCAAAGTCTCACGTGTATTGATCCTCCACTGAAGGTACAGGAGCTGTCACGGACAGATACCTAAGACAGCAAGGTATGTGACAGCACCAACCCCTGCGCATGACGACATGCTCAGGATCCCACAGGCCTTAGGCCGCGGTCCACTGAATTACGTCAACATGATGCCAGAGAGGGGCAGAAATGTGGATTGGGCTGAGGGGGAGCATCCGGGTCTGGGCCATCAACACTGGGAACCAGGAAGAACGCTGCACAGGCGTTTCAAACCGACAGACGAGCTACCTGAGGGTGAGCCCGAGTTTTCTCCTAGAGTTTTGGGTGCAGAACTGCTGGCACGACATGAGCGCTGGCACACACCAGAGATCAGTGAGGCAGTGGTTGCAGCGCGCTGCGATCATGCAGCGGCTGACAATGCTGCAGCAGTGGCACACTGGGACTATGATGCAGCAAACCAGCCGTCTGGGCCTTTACACCATGAGTTTAGGCCTGCAGAGACGATCCCTACGAGGGATAGGGCTGTGTTGCACATAGGGGACTGTGATGTCCATCCGCTTCCAACTGATGAGGAAGTGAGTGATACTGAGTCTAGTGATGGAGGTGAGGATGACTCTGAGTCTGAGTCTAGATCCCGCTCGCGTTCAGCGGAGCCAGTCCAGCGGTCGATGGGCAAGGAGCTGAGTGAGCCACCCCCACCTGTGCGAGCTGACGGTCACGGCGGCGGCCGAAGTCACCGCGGGTCCACGGTGTCAGGGCGTGATGACCGTGACAGATATGATGAGCCGAGGCATATATCTGGGTCTGAGGGCCAGGGGCAAGGCGAGCTACGGCATGTGCCTAGCGGAATAGCGACAGGAGGTGATGGCTCAGGGGGAGAGTCAGCACCAAGTGCCGCGAGGGGCAGCGGAGAACGTCTGGATCCGCCACATGAGGTGAGGGTTCGATGGGTTCCAAAGCCTTTTCACTTGATTCGCAAAATCTTAAGACCTGCTGTCCATGCTGTGGGAGCACTTGTGAGTGATGCTGCTGTTGAGCGCATTTCCCCGGAGGAAGCACGTGAGCATGTGAGTGATGCTGCGAGCCCCACAGTAATGAATGATGATGAGAATGACGTCGGTGACTGTTCTGATGGAGTGTCAGCTGCAGCTGACAGTGTGCCTCCTGATGCAGAAAAGACGATGGGACAGAAGGTGACTCCAAACGGTGGCCCTACTGCTAGCCTTAGTGAGTCCAGGCGTGCAGCTACCGTGAGGAAGAGGGTCGAGGCCGTAGTAGATGATCCAACGGTGCAGCAGGCCATGCGTGGTGCTCATCGTGAGAAGTGGATCACGGCAATGCTCGATGAGCTGACCTCCTTAAGAGAACATGATGTGTTTGAGCTGGTTGAGTGCCCAACAGGAGTGAAGCCTGTGACAGGCAAATGGGTGCTTAAAATCAAGCGAGGAGCACAGGGTGAAATTGAGCGTTTCAAGGCCAGATACGTAGCCAGGGGATTTACGCAAGTGGAGGGCGTAGATTTCTTTGAGACATGGGCACCTGTGGGCAGTTATGCTACCTTCAGGGCTCTGTTGTCGGTCTGTGCAGTAGAGGATCTAGAGACGAGGCATATAGACATTAAATGTGCTTTCCTGAATGGTGTTCTGGAGGAGGAAGTGTATGTGGCACAACCTCCGGTGCTGGACGATGGGTCTGGTATGGTGTGGCGTCTGAAAAAGGCGTTGTATGGTCTGAAGCAAGCTGCCAGGGAGTGGCACAAAGCGCTTGCAGAACTCTTGTTGAATATGGGTTTTGTGAGATCAGCCAGTGACCCTGCACTGTTCATTTGCAAAGTAGGACGTTGTCTTATTTTTCTGTGGGTCGATGATCTTCTGATTTTCGGTCACAGAGAGCAAATGGATGATGCCATCAGAAAGATCCTTGAGGCTTTTGAGGGTCGTGACCTGAGAGCTGGGATATGTGCTGGGCATGGAGGTCATACGTGATCGAACTGCTCGCACTATCACCATCACACACAGAAAGAGCATCAGGGACTTGCTAGAGAGATTTGGCATGAGTGAGTGCAGACGGGCGCCAACTCCGTTGGTACCAAAGCAAAAAATGTTTAGTCTGAAGGAAGATCCTAGCCAGGCGAAGGCTACAGGCACAGAGCATAAGAGGTTTATGCAAGCCGTAGGAAGCATCCAGTATGTGGCAGTTGTGTCGCGTCCAGACATTGCGTTTCCGGCTAATGTCTTGGCCAGGCATATGGCTGGTAGTGCCAAATGTCATTGGAATGGTGTCCTTCACGTACTGAGATACCTGCGAGGGACCATAAACTTTGGCTTGACCTTTAGTGGCTCCAATGGGGGATGTGAGGTGTTGGAAGCATTTACGGATGCTGACTTCGCCAATGGTGCTTGCTTGAAGAGCGTGTCAGGAGTAGTAGTCCGGATGCATGGGAACTGTGTGTTCTGGCGTTCGAAGAGGCAGACTATTGTGGCTGGTGATACAACTGAGGCAGAGCTCATTGCTATGAGTTCAGCAGCCAATGAGGTGATGTGGGCTAAGCAGTTGTGCACTGATCTTGGTTTGTCGGCTGTGAAGCCAACGCTGTGGGGCGACAACAAGAGTGCCAACTTGCTAGCAGTGAACCCCATCTCTAGTGACCGCTCTAAGCACATCAGGGTCAGGGACCTGAGGGTCCGAGAGTTCGTAGAACTCGACGAGTTGACTATCAGCTGGGTTAGCACGGTAGACATGCTAGCTGATATGTTTACTAAGGTGTTGGCAGGACCAGCACTGGCAAAATTTAGAGATAGACTGCAGCTTGCGGTAGTACAAGCTTAGTCTAGGGGGAGTGTCGTGATCCAGCCATGCACAGGACTACGGTGACCATGCATGGTGGCATACACAGGACTACGGTGACCATGTATGCGGGGATTCACGGTGCTGATCCGGAGTGGCTATGGGGTGTCGTGATCCAGCCATGCACAGGACTACGGTGACCATGCATGGAGTGGATGCACGGTGCTGATCCGGAGTGGCTATGGGGCAGCCATGCACCGATGGCTGACCATATGCACGAGCAATGCATGCAAGATTGCGTGCCGCAGACATCGATTCTGATCGTATCCGTATGAGACGTTGATTGAACGCTTATATAGGCTCTACAGATCGTAGTGTAATCACTCTCTCTTCTACTGTCCTAAGACTCACGTGCATTCATCCTCCAACTGAAGGTACAGGCGCTGTCACGGACAGATACCTAAGACAGCAAGGTATGTGACAGCACCAACCCCTGCGCATGACGACATGCTCAGGATCCCACAGGCCTTAGGCCGCGGTCCACTGAATTACGACATGATGATCGTCAGGGGCAAGGCAAGCTACGGCGTGTGCCTAGTGGAGTATAGGCAGGCGGAGCTGGCTCAGGGGGAGAGTTAGCACCAAGTGCCGCAGGAGGCAGCGGAGAACATCTGGATCCGCCACCAGAGGTGAGGGTGATGGGTTCCAAAGCCTTCTAACATGATTCGCAAAACCTTAAGACCTGCTGTCCATGCTGTGGGAGTGAATGAGAGAGATGATGCAGCTGTTGAGCGTATTTCCCCGGAGGATGCACGTGAGCATGATGATGCTGGGAGCTCCACATTAGTCCATATGGAGAGTGACGTCGGTGACTTGTTGGATGGAGTGTCGGCGACGGCTGACAGTGTGACTCCTGATACAGAAAAGACGACGGGGCAGGAGGTGATTCCGAGCAGTGGCAAGACTGCTAGCCGCAGTGAGTCCCGGCGTGCAGCTACTGCGAGGAAGAAGGTCAAGGCTATGCTGGACGATCCAACGGTGAAGCAGGCCATGAGTGGCTGCAATCGTGAGCAGTGGATCATAGCAATGCTTGATGAGTTGACCTCCTTAAGGGAACATGATGTGTTCGAACTAGTCTGGTGCCCAGAAGGAGTGAAGCCTGTGACAGGCAAGTGGGTGCTTAAGATTAAGCGAGGAGCACAGGGAGAGATTGAGCGATTCAAGGCTAGATATGTAGCCTGGGGGTTTGTGCAAGTGGAGGGCGTAGATTTCTTTGAGACTTGGGCGCCTGTGGGGAGCTATGCTACCTTCAGGGCTCTGTTGCCTGTCTGTGCTGTGGAGGATCTGGAGAGGAGACACATAGACATTAAATGTGCTTTCCTGAATGGTGTTCTGGAGGACGAAGTGTATGTGGCACAACCTCCTGTACTGGATGATTGGTCTGGTATGGTGTGTCTCCTGAAAAAGGCATTATGTGGTCTGAAGCAAGCTGCCAGGGAGTGGCATAAAGCGCTTGCAGAGCTCTTGCTGAGAATGGGCTTTGTGAGATCAGCCAGTGACCCTGCACTGTTCATTTGCAAAGTAGGACGATGTCTTATTTTCCTATGGGTTGATGATCTGTTGATCTTTGGCCGTAAGGAGTAGCTGGATGATGCCATCAGCAAGATCCTTGAGGCATTTGAGGGTCGAGACCTTGGGGAGCTGAGATATGTGCTGGGTATGGAGGTCATACGTGACCGGCCTGCTCGCACTATCACCATTACGCACAGAAAAAACTGTTGTAATTCAGTGGACCGCGGCCTAAGGCCTGTGGGATCCTGAGCATGTCGTCATGCGCAGGGGTTGGTGCTGTCACATACCTTGCTGTCTTAGGTATCTGTCCGTGACAGCTCCTGTACCTTCAGTGGAGGATCAATACACGTGAGACTTTGGACAGTAGAAGAGAGAGTGATTACACTACCATCTGTAGAGCCTATATAAGCGTTCAATCAACGTCTCATACGGATACGATCAGAATCAATGTCTGCGGCACGCAATCTTGCATGCATTGCTCGTGCATATGGTCAGCCATCGGTGCATGGCTGCCCCATAGCCACTCCGGATCAGCACCGTGCATCCACTCCATGCATGGTCACCGTAGTCCTGTGCATGGCTGGATCACGACACTCCCCCTAGACTAAGCTTGTACTACCGCAAGCTGCAGTCTATCTCTAAATTTTGCCAGTGCTGGTCCTGCCAACACCTTAGTAAACATATCAGCTAGCATGTCTACCGTGCTAACCCAGCTGATAGTCAACTCGTCGAGTTCTACGAACTCTCGGACCCTCAGGTCCCTGACCCTGATGTGCTTAGAGCGGTCACTAGAGATGGGGTTCACTGCTAGCAAGTTGGCACTCTTGTTGTCGCCCCACAGCGTTGGCTTCACAGCCGACAAACCAAGACTCAGTTGCACACACTGCTTAGCACGCACCAAATCACCGCATTGGCTGCTAGAACTCAATTGCTATGAAGCTCTGCCATCAGTTTGTATTCCCAAGCCACAATAGGTCTGCCCTCTTCGAACGCCAGAAACACACAGTTCCCCAGTGCATCCGGACTACTCACATCCTGAACAACGCATCTTCCAAGGCCGAAAGCACCATTGTGGCGAAAGTCAGCATCCGTAAAATGCTTCCAAACACCTCACATCCCCATATGGGCCAACTAAAAGGTGCAAGCCAAAGTCTATGGTCCCCTCGCAGGTATCTCAGTATCGTGTAAGGACACCGATTTCAATTGACATTTGGCACTCCCAGCAACATATGCGCTGGCCAAGACATTAGCCGACAACGCAATGATCTGGAACCGCGACACAAACTAGCCAACATACTGGCAATGCTTGCCTACGGCTTAGCATAAACCCTCTTTATGCTGCTGGTGCCTGTAGCCTTCGCACTGGCTCAGGATCTTCCTATCAAGACTAAACAATTTTTCGTAGCTTTTGGTACCCAACGGATCTGGCAGCCCGTCTGCACTCACTCATGCCAAATCTCTCTAGCATGTCCCTGATGCTCTTTCTGTGTGTGATGGTGATAGTGCGAGCAGCTCGATCACGTATGACCTCCATGCCCAGCACATATCCCAGCTCCCCCAGGTCACGACCTCAAATGC
The DNA here is from genome assembly GCA_900538255.1 of Ulva mutabilis. Classification (NCBI taxonomy): domain Eukaryota; kingdom Viridiplantae; phylum Chlorophyta; class Ulvophyceae; order Ulvales; family Ulvaceae; genus Ulva; species Ulva mutabilis. The sequence goes on along the minus strand of UNSF01000148.1, from coordinate 58,892 downwards.
CTCAAGGATCTTTCTGATGGCATCATCCATCTGCTCTCTGTGGCCGAAAATCAGCAGATCATCGACCCACAGAAAAATAAGACAACGTCCTACTTTGCAAATGAACAGTGCAGGGTCACTGGCTGATCTCACAAAACCCATATTCAACAAGAGTTCTGCAAGCGCTTTGTGCCACTCCCTGGCAGCTTGCTTCAGACCATACAACGCCTTTTTCAGACGCCACACCATACCAGACCCATCGTCCAGTACCGGAGGTTGTGCCACATACACTTCCTCCTCAGAACACCATTCAGGAAAGCACATTTGATGTCTATATGCCTCGTCTCTAGATCCTCTACTGCACAGACTGATAACAGAGCCCTGAAGGTAGCATAACTGCCCACAGGTGCCCATGTCTCAAAGAAATCTACGCCCTCCACTTGCGTAAATCCCCTGGCTACGTATCTGGCCTTGAAACGCTCAATTTCACCCTGTGCTCCTCGCTTGATCTTAAGCACCCACTTGCCTGTCACAGGCTTCACTCCTGTTGGGCACTCAACCAGCTCAAACACATCATGTTCTCTTAAGGAGGTCAGCTCATCGAGCATTGCGTGATCCACTTCTCACGATGAGCGCCACGCATGGCCTGCTGCACCGTTGGATCATCTACTACGGCCTCGACCTCTTCCTCCGGTAGCTGCACGCCTGGACTCACTAAGGCTAGCAGTAGGGCCACCGTTTGGAGTTCACCTTCTGCCCCGTCGTCTTTTCTGCATCAGGAGGCACACTGTCAGCTGCAGCTGACACTCCATCAGAACAGTCACCGACGTCATTCTCATCATCATTCACTACTGTGGGGCTCGCAGCATCACTCACATGCTCACGTGCTTCCTCCGGGGAAATGCGCTCAACAGCAGCATCACTCACAATTGCTCCCACAGCATGGACAGCAGGTCTTAAGACTTTGCGAATCAAGTGAAAAGGCTTTGGAACCCATCGAACCCTCACCTCATGTGGCGGATCCAGACGTTCTCCGCTGCCCCTCGCGGCATTTGGTGCTGACTCTCCCCCTGAGCCATCACCTCCTGTCGCTATTCCGCTAGGCACATGCCGTAGCTCGCCTTGCCCCTGGCCCTCAGACCCAGATATATGCCTTGGCTCATCATATCTGTCACGGTCATCACGCCCTGACACCGTGGACCCGCGGTGACTTCGGCCGCCGCCGTGACCGTCAGCTCGCACAGGTGGGGTGGCTCACTCAGCTCCTTGCCCATCGACCGCTGGACTGGCTCCGCTGAACGCGAGCGGGATCTAGACGCAGACTCAGAGTCATCCTCACCTCCATCACTAGACTCAGTATCACTCACTTCCTCATCAGTTGGAAGCGAATGGATATCACAGTCCCCTATGTGCAACACAGCCCTATCCCTCGTAGGGATCGTCTCTGCAGGCCTGAACTCGTGGTGTAGAGGCCCAGACGGCTGGTTTGCTGCATCATAGTCCCAGTGTGCTACCGCTGCAGCATTGTCAGCCGCTGCATGATCGCAGCGCGCTGCAACCACCGCCTCACTGATCTCTGGTGTGTGCCAGCGCTCATGTCGCGCCAGCAGCTCTGCACCCAACACTCTAGGAGAAAACTCGGGCTCACCCTCAGGTAGCTCGTCTGTCGGTTTGAAACGCCTATGCAGCGTTCTGCCTGGTTCCCAGTGTTGATGGCCCAGACCCGGATGCTCCCCTCAGCCCAATCCACATTTCTGCCCCTCTCCGGCATCATGTGTTCACGACTGGCTGGTGGACGCACTGCCCGCACACTAGTGCTCTTAACCCACTTCTTCATGTTGGGCAAGAACTCAGCTTCCGGCACTACACTGGTGTACTGATCGGGTAGGATCTCAAACTCACCCTGCTCATAGTTCTCTAGCACAACTGGGTCCGCCGTAGCCTCCCCAGCCATGTGAAATCGCTGTGCGAAATCCTTCACTAGAGCAGGTGGAGCAGCCGTGTGCCTGTACATCCGCACTGCTCCCCCATTCCCACGTTTCACGTAAACCCTGTCCATGTGAGGACCTCCACCCGGTCCCATATAGGCACCGAGGATTCCTCGCGCTTCCAGGTGCCTGAAGTGCTCCCTCCTTGGATACACATACATTGGACACCCGAAAGGCTTCACCTGTGCCACCACGAGACGGAAGTCATCTTCTTTGACCTTCCTAAACCACAACAAGTATGGCACAATCTCTCTGACATTCACATTTCTCATGTGCTGTGCCACAAATGCCAATTCTCTCCTGGCAACCAGCGTCTCACACAGCTCATTCAGACTCAGCGCATGCGCTGCAGCCTTCCTGACTCTCAGCTGCTTAGCCCGCTGCTGCACGTTCGTGGACCACGGCTCAGAGCTGGTGGCAACAAGCCTATCCTCCAGCTTCTGCTTTGCCTCCTTGTCATGAGCCATACTGTGCGCTCAAGAGTCTAGTGACACATATATACAACGTCCTACAGTCCAGAAATAATACAACCCCTTGGGTTGGGCGCTTTTTCGTTCTTGACATGGTTTCGGTGAGATGGTTAGAGCATCAGCATCAGTGCTCCCTCATGATCAGGACGTCGCGGTTTCGAATCTCCGCAATTCACCGCAGACTTGCTATCAGTCAGTTCCCCATCACGCCACTTGAGCGAGGGGTGTGTGCATGAGCCATACTGTGCGCTCAAGAGTCTAGTGACACATATATACAACGTCCTACAGTCCAGAAATAATACAACCCCTTGGGTTGGGCGCTTTTGGGTTGGGCGCTCATGAAGCCAAGCTGCTCTGAGAACAACATGAACAATGCGCCGTCACTCTTGTTCTGGACGAACCCGAGGAAGACAATGTGGGCTGAGAGTGTCTTATTCCAGACACGAGGAGCCTGCTTGAGCCCGTAGAGGCTCTTGTTGAGGAGACAGGCACGGCCGGTGCTGTCAGCAAAGCCAGCTGGCTGTTGCATGAAGATCTGCTCCTCAAGGTCTCCTTGGATGAACGCATTCTTAATGTCAATCGCATGACAAACAAGGATCCACCAGGGTCAGATGTCACAGATGTTGCAGCAGTCTCACAGTACAAGTCCATTGTGGGAGCACTGTTGCACATTGCCAACTACACCAGGCCAGATATTGCCTTTGCTGTGTCATTTCTGGCCAGGTCCACCGCTCAGCCAACATGCAGCAACTTCGCTCGGCTGAGAGATGTTCTGCTTTATCTGCATGGCACTGTCTCCTACAGCTTGTGCTTAGGTGGTTCTGAATGTGCCTTGCATGCTTATTGTGACTCTGACTGGGCTGGTTGTGTTCAGACTCGCAAATCGACCACAGGTTTTGTGATTAAATGCGGTCTAGGAAGTGTGTCATGGAAGTCCTCAAAGCAGCCAACATTGAGCCGCTCGTCATCTGAGGCAGAGTATATAGCAGCGGGAGAAGTTGCTCAGGAAGTCCAATACTTCTTTGATTTGGCTCCACAAGTGGGATTGGGGTCTACATGTATACCAGTGGGTATTGACAATCGAGCAGCGAAGTGCTTAATTGAGGACCCTTTGTCAGCTGCACGTACGAAGCACATAGAGATTGTGTATCATCATGTGAGAGAGAAAGTCCAGCGACATCAGATGAGATTTGTTCCGGTGCCAACGGCCGAGAACCCAGCAGATGTGTTTACAAAGCCATTGCCCCAACTGTTGTTTGAACGGCATCGCCAGACGCTTTGTGTTGTGCCCTAGACTACGTGGGAGTGTTGAGAGAAGCTGTCTAGTCTAGTGCTGAGTGGATAGTGCAAGTGGCTAATGCATGACGTACCAGTCCATGCTAGTTGATGATCAGAGTTGTGATTCCGGGACGTTGAATGTATATAGTCTAGCTGTGGTTGGTGAGCATCATCGAGTGCTCACTGACTTCCCGGTTTCACGACAGGTGTGTTTGCTGGCTCACTGCATGTCAATGTCGCACCTCTGTGTAATTTCATCGAGTGCTCACTGACTTCCCCGGTTTCACGACACTCCTTCCGCCTCACACCCTCCAGTGCTGTGCTCGGCGTCAGGTTGTGTGCATGGTTCACGCACATGTATGCCTCTGGCCACAGGAATGCAGGCACTGCTGCCTGCAGCAGACTCGCCCGCACTGACGTGTTCAGCACACCGATCTTTCGTTCTACCAACCCATTTGACTCATGTTGGGCGGTGTCAGTGAACGTGTGTACTATCCCTCGCCACTCAAGGTACTGAGCCAGCTGACTCGAGCTGAACTCACCTCCTTGGTCCGTGTGCAGCCTCCGCACCCCTACCTCCTTGTCATGACAATCTGAGTACGGATGCGTTCTATCAGAAGGCATATCATCTCCGCAGCACCGCTTTTCGACTTCAGCGGGATCACATGTGAGTACCTGCTGTACTCATCCACTACTACCAGGATGTAGTTCATTCCTCCTATGCCTACTGGCTTAATCTGTCCAGCCAGATCCGCATGCAATACTTCTCCAGCATACGAGGCATTCTCTGTCACTTTGCCCCCATGCCGTGCTCTGTCACCACTTCTCTGCTCCGCCACGTGACAACCATGACACTCAAGCGCTACTCCCGTGGGTTTAGGCAACTTGAGGTCATACAGGTCTGGATTCTCAGTCATCAGTTTGAGAATCCGGTTGCCCGCATGATGAAACGAGATGTGTACCAGAAATGCTGGGTCAAGTTGGAAAGAAGATCTCTGACCAATAGGTACACCATCTACCGCAGCGATTCTCGCCTGCTCACCAACCCATTTCCTATTTCTGTGGAAAAGGTTATTGGCACTGGTCCAGGTTATTCCTGAATCTACAGGGCGCAGTTCCCATATTGGTCTGCCCGTCCCGCAATACCATCTCAGTGTGGGGTTATCATCACTATCAACTCCCTGCTCACAGTTGCCCACAAATGTTTGTGCTTGGTCATAAAACCCGGCATCTCTACTGTGTTTGCCTTGCCTGTGTGCAAGTATACGTTCGACCGCTTCAGCACAGTCGTTGATAGGATATTGATCGGGCTGGCTGGCACCCAGTAAACATGATCTAGCTCAATGTCTACAGGTACCAGCTCGCCCTGTACTGTCACGTACTTCCCCACATTCGCCCTGATAGTGCCCATGCCATATATCTTAAGCCTGCCCTGGTCTAATGGCTGGCACTCCGTGATATCTGGTGGCTTGATCTCGCTGAACATGCTATAGTCAAAGCAAATGTTCAGGTCAGACCCGCTATCCACCAGAAATGTGTATGGCATGTTGGGCGACGGCCCATCAGCACACTCAGCTCGCAGTTCCGCTAGGTCTACCACAGCCACCTGAGGGCCCCGCGGCCTCTGCCATGGCCTCGCCCTGCAGCTGCCTGTTTCTGTAGGAACTGCTTGACCTCTGCGGAGAGCAAAGGGCAATCTTTCTGCAGATGGCCAGGCTTATCACAATTGAAGCTTGCGCTTATCTGCTCCCCTGCTCCCACTGCGGCAACCTCTGGGGGTGCACCATGGCGACCACCGTGGCGTCCACCACGATACCCGGGTCCCCCAAATCTCTGCTGACCACCGCGATCGTCCCGTGGGGAATCGCGATGGGGCAGACTGGCTGCTATTCTGAGCATGCGTCAGCAGCGTAGACACTATCTGCTGCACTGGCAGTTGCTGCAGCATCGGCTGCAGCAGTGCATACTCTCTGTCCACTGCCAGTAGCCTAGAGCGGTATAGCTGATCAGGCACAGCTTCTCCCAGACCCCTCATCTGGTTCACTATACCAACATACCTCGTTGACTTGTTTCTCTAGTGGCTTTCCCGCCTGTCTGGCACCACTGAGTTGCTGGTATAGGCTTCTGTATTTCTACTTCGACAGAAGGCATGTACTTGGCATGCAGCAGTGCCCACATCTCATGGACAAAACTGCAGTCTGACACGAAATCCCTATCCTCTTTGGTAATGTCACGAATAGCCAATGCTTGACTGACTCATGTGGCTATTCTGTGCCAGTGGATCATTTACTAGCAGGCTACTTTCCCCACATGTTTGCCCAACCTCTATCTTTCTTGACACCCGGTGTCATATCTGTGGTTCCATACCGGGAACTTGTGCTTTTCTACTAGCGACTTTCCCGGCATAGACTTAGGCATTACGAGCGACAGTGCGCTCGCGAGAGTTGCAACATCGATCGACCGGCTGTTGCTGCCGCCCCGGATGACATCGCAGCCTGCGAAGGCTGCGGTATCGGAGGTGGTATCTGCTGCGCTGCCCATGCTGTCTGGGCAACGTGTGGCACTTCCTGCGCTCCGTGCACCGCTGCCTGAGCACCCGCATTCCCGTAGGTCAGCGTTGCCCGGCATGGCGGCCTACAGAGGGTTAACACTGAGATACCCGTAGGTCCCAGCGTCTTGTCCTTCCCCGTGGGGCATGGACTGACCCTCCGCGGCCTGCTCGCGGCGCACTGTAGAGCGAGTGCGATGATGCGGAAGTTAGAGAATGACGTCGGTGACTGTGTTGAGTGGGTGTCAGCTGCAGCTGACAGTGTGCCTCCTGATGCAGAAAAGACGACGGGGCAGAAGGTGAATCCAAACGGTGGCCCTACTGCTAGCCTTAGTGAGTCCAGGCGTGCAGCTAACCGTGAGGAGAGGGTCGAGGCCGTAGTAGATGATCCAACGGTGCAGCAGGCCATGCGTGGCGCTCATCGTGAGAAGTGGATCACGCAATGCTCGATGAGCTGACCTCCTTAAGAGAACATGATGTGTTTGAGCTGGTTGAGTGCCCAACAGGAGTGAAGCCTGTGACAGGCAAGTGGGTGCTTAAGATCAAGCGAGGAGCACAGGGTGAAATTGAGCGTTTCAAGGCAGATACGTAGCCAGGGGATTCTGCCGCAAGTGGAGGGAAGTAGATATTTCTTTGAGACATGGCACCTGTGGGCAGTTATGCTACCTTCAGGGCTCTGTTATCAGTCTGTGCAGTAGAGGATCTAGAGACGAGGCATATAGACATTAAATGTGCTTTCCTGAATGGTGTTCTGGAGGAGGAAGTGTATGTGGCACAACCTCCGGTGCTGGACGATGGGTCTGGTTGGTGTGGCGTCTTGAAAAAGGCGTTGTATGGTCTGAAGCAAGCTGCCAGGGAGTGGCACAAAGCGCTTGCAGAACTCTTGTTTGAATATGGGTTTTGTGAGATCAGCCAGTGACCCTGCACTGTTCATTTTGCAAAGTAGGACGTTGTCTTATTTTTCTGTGGTCGATGATCTGCTGATTTTCGGCCACAGAGAGCAGATGGATGATGCATCAGAAAGATTCTTGAGGCATTGAGGCTCGTGACCTGGGGGAGCTGGATATGTGCTGGGCATGGAGGTCATACGTGATCGAGCCCGCGCGCACTATCACCATCCACACACAGAAAGAGCATCAGGGACTTGCTAGAGAAGATTTGGCATGAGTGAGTGCAGACGGGCGCCAACTCCGTTGGTACCAAAGACAGAAAATGTTTTAGTCTGAAGGAAGATCTAGTCAGGCGAAGGCTACAGGCACAGAGCATAAGAGGTTTATGCAAGCGTAGGAAGCATCCAGTATGTGGCAGTTGTGTCGCGTCCAGACATTGCGTTTCCGGCTAATGTCTTGGCCAGGCATATGGCTGGGGAGTGCCAAATGTCATTGGAATGGTGTCTTCACGTACTGAGATAACCTGCGAGGGACATAGACTTTTGGCTTTACCTTTAGTGGCTCCAATTGGGGATGTGAGGTGTTGGAGCATTTACGGATGCTGACTTCGCCAATGGTGCTTGCTTGAAGAGCGTGTCAGGAGTAGTAGTCCGGATGCATGGGAACTGTGTGTTCTGGCGTTCGAAGAGGCAGACTATTGTGGCTGGTGATACAACTGAGGCAGAGCTCATTGCTATGAGTTGAGCAGCCAATGAGGTGATGTGGGCAAAGCAGTTGTGCACTGATCTTGGTTTGTCGGCTGTGAAGCCAACGCTGTGGGGTGACAACAAGAGTGCCAACTTGCTAGCAGTGAACCCCATCTCTAGTGACCGCTCCAAGCACATCAAGGTCAGGGACCTGAGGGTCCGAGAGTTCGTAGAACTCGACGAATTGACTATCAGCTGGGTTAGCACGGTAGACATGCTAGCTGATATGTTCACTAAGGTGTTGGCAGGACCAGCACTAGCAAAATTTAGAGATAGACTGCAGCTTGCGGTAGTACAAGCTTAGTCTAGGGGGAGTGTCGTGATCCAGCCATGCACAGGACTACGGTTACCATGCATGGTGGCATACACAGGACTACGGTGACCATGTATGTGGGGAATCACGGTGCTGATCCGGAGTGGCTATGGGGCAGCCATGCACCGATGGCTGACCATATGCACGAGCAATGCATGCAAGATTGCGTGCCGCAGACATTGATTCTGATCGTATCCGTATGAGACGTTGATTGAACGCTTATATAGGCTCTACAGATCGTAGTGTAATCACTCTCTCTTCAACTGTCCAAAGTCTCACGTGTATTGATCCTCCACTGAAGGTACAGGAGCTGTCACGGACAGATACCTAAGACAGCAAGGTATGTGACAGCACCAACCCCTGCGCATGACGACATGCTCAGGATCCCACAGGCCTTAGGCCGCGGTCCACTGAATTACGTCAGGAACGTGGTTGAGGTCAAATCGACCGTTTGAGCCCAAGATCTGAACAATGGAATATCATGGAAAGCATTAAGAAAGACCAGTAGAAACCTTTCTTCGATCTTCATCTTAAGTCTGCTTAGCTCGCTGTGGAGAAGTTTGCAACGATCAACAAACTTAGCAAGCGTTTCACCATTGGTGGGCGACAAGTTGGATTTTTTAGCTATCCGAAGTGACTTCTGAGCAGCTGAGCCGGCTGTCCTGGACTTTTTGAGTTTCTCCAGGCAGATTGCGGCGGAAGTATTTATGCTTAAATTTTCTATATCAGAATTTCGGTCACATTTTTCAGCATGATCAGCTGCGCTCGTTGCTGATTAGCGAGCGGAGCTACACTGCTAGTCAGGGCATCAGAGATACCCATGATCATTGCATACGCCTCAAGGGACGTATACCAAGTTTGGAATTTGTGATTTGTCGACGGCCCACAGTCCATTTTAACATCCTTCATCGATATCGAACTGTGGTCCTGCGGGACGGCCGGTGTAGCGGTTGGAGTATCGCTACCTGCGACGGTGCCACGTACCGCGGCTGCGGGCGTGGTACTGTCGTAATTCAGTGGACCGCGGCCTAAGGCCTGTGGGATCCTGGGCATGTCGTCATGCGCAGGGGTTGGTGCTGTCACATACCTTGCTGTCTTAGGTATCTGTCCGTGACAGCGCCTGTACCTTCAGTTGGAGGATGAATGCACGTGAGTCTTAGGACAGTAGAAGAGAGAGTGATTACACTACGATCTGTAGAGCCTATATAAGCGTTCAATCAACGTCTCATACGGATACGATCAGAATCAATGTCTGCGGCACGCAATCTTGCATGCATTGCTCGTGCATATGGTCAGCCATCGGTGCATGGCTGCCCCATAGCCACTCCGGATCAGCACCGTGAATCCACTCCATGCATGGTCACCGTAGTCCTGTGCATGGCTGGATCACGACACTCCCCCTAGACTAAGCTTGTACTACCGCAAGCTGCAGTCTATCTCTAAATTTTGCCAGTGCTGGTCCTGCCAACACCTTTGTAAACATATCAGCTAGCATGTCTACCGTGCTAACCCAGCTGATAGTCAACTCGTCGAGTTCTACGAACTCTCGGACCCTCAGGTCCCTGACCCTGATGTGCTTAGAGCGGTCACTAGAGATGGGGTTCACTGCTAGCAAGTTGGCACTCTTGTTGTCGCCCCACAGCGTTGGCTTCACAGCCGACAAACCAAGATCAGTGCACAACTGCTTAGCCCACATCACCTCATTGGCTGCTGAACTCATTGCTATGAGCTCTGCCTCAGTTGTATCACCAGCCACAATAGTCTGCCTCTTCGAACGCCAGAACACACAGTTCCCATGCATCCGGACTACTACTCCTGACACGCTCTTCAAGCAAGCACCATTGGCGAAGTCAGCATCCGTAAATGCTTCCAACACCTCACATCCCCCATTGGAGCCACTAAAGGTCAAGCCAAAGTTTATGGTCCCTCGCAGGTATCTCAGTACGTGAAGGACACCATTCCAATGACATTTGGCACTCCCAGCCATATGCCTGGCCAAGACATTAGCCGGAAACGCAATGTCTGGACGCGACACAACTGCCACATACTGGATGCTTCCTACGGCTTGCATAAACCTCTTATGCTCTGTGCCTGTAGCCTTCGCCTGGCTAGGATCTTCCTTCAGACTAAACATTTTCTGCTTTGGTACCAACGGAGTTGGCGCCCGTCTGCACTCACTCATGCCAAATCTCTCTAGCATGTCCCTGATGCTCTTTCTGTGTGTGATGGTGATAGTGCGAGCAGTTCGATCACGTATGACCTCCATGCCCAGCACATATCCCAGCTCCCCCAGGTCACGACCCTCAAATGCCTCAAGAATCTTTCTGATGGCATCATCCATCTGCTCTCTGTGGCCGAAAATCAGCAGATCATCGACCCACAGAAAAATAAGACAACGTCCTACTTTGCAAATGAACAGTGCAGGATCACTGGCTGATCTCACAAAAACCCATATTCAACAAGAGTTCTGCAAGCGCTTTGTGCCACTCCCTGGCAGCTTGCTTCAGACCATACAACGCCTTTTTCAGACGCCACACCATACCAGACCCATCGTCCAGCACCGGAGGTTGTGCCACATACACTTCCTCCTCCAGAACACCATTCAGGAAAGCACATTTAATGTCTATATGCCTCGTCTCTAGATCCTCTACTGCACAGACTGATAACAGAGCCCTGAAGGTAGCATAACTGCCCACAGGTGCCCATGTCTCAAAGAAATCTACGCCCTCCACTTGCGCAAATCCCCTGGCTACGTATCTGGCCTTGAAACGCTCAATTTCACCCTGTGCTCCTCGCTTGATCTTAAGCACCCACTTGCCTGTCACAGGCTTCACTCCTGTTGGGCACTCAACCAGCTCAAACACATCATGTTCTCTTAAGGAGGTCAGCTCATCGAGCATTGCCGTGATCCACTTCTCACGATGAGCGCCACGCATGGCCTGCTGCACCGTTGGATCATCTACTACGGCCTCGACCCTCTTCCTCACGGTAGCTGCACGCCTGGACTCACTAAGGCTAGCAGTAGGGCCACCGTTTGGATTCACCTTCTGCCCCGTCGTCTTTTCTGCATCAGGAGGCACACTGTCAGCTGCAGCTGACACTCCATCAGAACAGTCACCGACGTCATTCTCATCATCATTCACTACTGTGGGGCTCGCAGCATCACTCACATGCTCACGTGCTTCCTCCGGGGAAATGCGCTCAACAGCAGCATCACTCACAATTGCTCCCACAGCATGGACAGCAGGTCTTAAGACTTTGCGAATCAAGTGAAAAGGCTTTGGAACCCATCGAACCCTCACCTCATGTGGCGGATCCAGACGTTCTCCGCTGCCCCTCGCGGCACTTGGTGCTGACTCTCCCCCTGAGCCATCACCTCCTGTCGCTATTCCGCTAGGCACATGCCGTAGCTCGCCTTGCCCCTGGCCCTCAGACCCAGATATATGCCTCGGCTCATCATATCTGTCACGGTCATCACGCCCTGACACCGTGGACCCGCGGTGACTTCGGCCGCCGCCGTGACCGTCAGCTCGCACAGGTGGGGGTGGCTCACTCAGCTCCTTGCCCATCGACCGCTGGACTGGCTCCGCTGAACGCGAGCGGGATCTAGACTCAGACTCAGAGTCATCCTCACCTCCATCACTAGACTCAGTATCACTCACTTCCTCATCAGTTGGAAGCGGATGGATATCACAGTCCCCTATGTGCAACACAGCCCTATCCCTCGTAGGGATCGTCTCTGCAGGCCTAAACTCATGGTGTAAAGGCCCAGACGGCTGGTTTGCTGCATCATAGTCCCCGTGTGCCACCGCTGCAGCATTGTCAGCCGCTGCATGATCGCAGCGTGCTGCAACCACTGCCTCACTGATCTCTGGTGTGTGCCAGCGCTCATGTCGCGCCAGCAGCTCTGCACCCAACACTCTAGGAGAAAACTCGGGCTCACCCTCAGGTAGCTCGTCTGTCGATTTGAAACGCCTATGCAGCGTTCTTCCTGGTTCCCAGTGTTGATGGCCCAGACCCGGATGCTCCCCCTCAGCCCAATCCACATTTCTGCCCCTCTCTGGCATCATGTGTTCACGACTGGCTGGTGGACGCACTGCACGCACACTAGTGCTCTTCACCCACTTCTTCATGTTGGGCAAGAACTCAGCTTCCGGCACTACACTGGTGTACTGATCGGGTAGGATCTCAAACTCACCCTGCTCATAGTTCTCTAGCACAACTGTGTCCGCCGTAGCCTCCCCAGCCATGTGAAATCGCTGCGCGAAATCCTTCACTAGAGCAGGTGGAGCAGCCGTGTGCCTGTACATCCGCACTGCTCCCCCATTCCCACGTTTCACGTAAACCCTGTCCATGTGAGGACCTCCACCCGGTCCCATATAGGCACCGAGGATTCCTCGCGCTTCCAGGTGCCTGAAGTGCTCCCTCCTTGGATACACATACATTGGACACCCGAAAGGCTTCACCTGTGCCACCACGAGACGGAAGTCATCTTCCTTGACCTTCCTAAACCACAACAAGTATGGCACAATCTCTCTGACATTCACATTTCTCATGTGCTGTGCCACAAATGCCAATTCTCTCCTGGCAACCAGCGTCTCACACAGCTCATTCAGACTCAGCGCATGCGCTGCAGCCTTCCTGACTCTCAGCTGCTTAGCCCACTGCTGCACGTTCGTGGACCATGGCTCAGAGCTGGTGGCAACAAACCTATCCTCCAGCTTCTGCTTTGCCTCCTTCCGCCTCACACCCTCCAGTGCTGTGCTCGGCGTCAGGTTGTGTGCATGGTTCACGCACATGTATGCCTCTGGCCACAGGAATGCAGGCACTGCTGCCTGCAGCAGACTCGCCCGCACTGACGTGTTCAGCACACCGATCTTTCGTTCTACCAACCCATTTGACTCATGTTGGGCGGTGTCAGTGAACGTGTGTACTATCCCTCGCCACTCAAGGTACTGAGCCAGCTGACTCGAGCTGAACTCACCTCCTTGGTCCGTGTGCAGCCTCCGCACCCCTACCTCCTTGTCATAGACAATCTGAGTGCGGATGCGTTCTATCAGAAGACATATCATCTCCGCAGCACCGCTTTTTGACTTCAGCGGGATCACATGTGAGTATCTGCTGTACTCATCCACTACTACCAGGACGTAGTTCATTCCGCCTATGCCTACTGGCTTAATCTGTCCAGCCAGATCCGCATGCAATACTTCTCCAGCATACGAGGCATTCTCTGTCACTTTGCCCCCATGCCGTGCTCTGTCACCACTTCTCTGCTCCGCCACGTGGCAACCATGACACTCAAGCGCTACTCCCGTGGGTTTAGGCAACTTGAGGTCATACAGGTCTGGATTCTCAGTCATCAGTTTGAGAATCCGGTTGCCCGCATGGTGAAACGAGAGATGCACCAGAAATGCTGGGTCAAGTCGGTAAGAAGATCTCTGACCAATAGGCACACCATCTACCGCAGCGATTCTCGCCTGCTCACCAACCCATTTCCTATTTCTGTGGAAAAGGTTGTTGGCACTGGTCCAGTCTGTCCCTGAATCTACAGGGCGCAGTTCCCATATCGGCCTGCCCGTCCCGCAATACCAGCTCAATGTGGGGTTATCATCACTATCAACTCCCTGCTCACAGTTGCCCACAAATGTTTGTGCTTGGTCATAGAAACCCGGCATCTCTACTGTGTTTGCCTTGCCTGTGTGCAAGTACACATTCGACCGCTTCAGCACAGTCGTTGATAGGATATTGATCGGGCTGGCTGGCACCCAGTAGACATGATCCAGCTCAACATCCACAGGCACCAACTCACCCTGTACTGTCACGTACTTCCCCACATTCGCCCTGATAGTGCCCATGCCATATATCTTAAGCCTGCCCTGGTCTAAAGGCTGGCACTCTGTGATATCTGGTGGCTTGACCTCACTGAACATGCTATAGTCAAAGCATATGTTCAGGTCAGACCCGCTATCCACCAGAAAGGTGTATGGCATATTGGGCGACGGCCCATCAGCACAGTCAGCTCGCAGTTCCGCTAGGTCTACCACAGCCACCTGAGGGCCCCCGCGGCCTCTGCCACGGCCTCGCCCTGCAGCTGCCTGTTTCTGTAGGAACTGCTTGACCTCTGCGGAGAGCAAAGGGCAATCTTTCTGCAGATGGCCAGGCTTCTCACAATTGAAGCACTTGCGCTTATCTGCTCCCCCTGCTCCCACTGCGGCAACCTCTGGGGGTGCACCATGGCGACCACCGTGGCGTCCACCACGATACCCTCGTCCCCCAAATCTCTGCTGACCACCACGATCATCCCGTGGGAATCGCGATGGGGCAGACTGGCTGCTATTCTGAGCATGCGTCAGCAGCGTGGACACTATCTGCTGCACTGGCAGTTGCTGCAGCATCGGCTGCAGCAGTGCATACTCTTTGTCCACTGCCAGTAGCCTAGAGCGGTATAACTGATCAGGCACAGCTTCTCCCAGACCCCTCATCTGGTTCACTATACCAACTACCTCGTTGACATGTTTCTCAAGTGGCTTTCCCGCCTGCCTGGCACCACTGAGTTGCTGGTATAGCTTCTGTATTTCTACTTCGACAGAAGGCATGTACTTGGCATGCAGCAATGCCCATATCTCATGGACAAAATTGCAGTCTGACACGAAATCCCTATCCTCCTTCGGTAATGTCACGAATAGCCAATGCTTGACTGACTCATGAGCCTGGCTATTCTGTGCCAGTGGATCATTCACTAGCAGGCTACTTTCCCCCACCATGTTTGCCCAACTCTCTACCTCTTTCTTGAACACCCGAAAGTGATCATATCTGTGGTTCCATACCGGGAACTTGTGCTTGTCTACTAGCGACTTTCCCGGCGTAGACTTAGGCATTACGAGCGATAGCGCGCTCGCGAGAGTTGCAACATCGATCGTCCCGGCTGTTGCTGCCGCCCCGGATGACATCGCAGCCTGCGAAGGCTGCGGTATCGGAGGTGGTATCTGCTGCGCTGCCCATGCTGTCTGGGCAACGTGTGGCACTTCCTGCGCTCCGTGCACCGCTGCCTGAGCACCCGCATTCCCCGTAGGATCAGCGTTGCCCGGCATGGCGGCCTGCAGAGGGTTAACACTGAGATACCCGTAGGTCCCAGCGTCTTGTCCTTCCCCGTGGGGCATGGACTGACCCTCCGCGGCCTGCTCGCGGCGCACTGTAGAGCGAGTGCGATGATGCGGAAGGTTAACTGCTCCCTCCACACCGTCAGAACCGATAGACCCTTGGCGAGATGCCATTGAATCGTCTCGGAGTGGTGGTGTCCTGCAACATGACCACCATATGTCGCAGGAAACGTAGACCCGTAGGCCTCTTTGCGAGACCAGCACACAAGCATAATGCAGCTCCGCCGTAGCATTCTGCATTAGCTTTTCTAGTCTCTCTACGGTCGGCTATACACTAGAGCGGTGTAGCACACTCATCGGAGCGTGCAGCCGTAACCGCAGGTTCCCCCTGGACTCTATCGCATGCTAACAGACATCACAAGAATCCCCACAACCTTTCACCGATACCATGTCGTAATTCAGTGGACCGCGGCCTAAGGCCTGTGGGATCCTGGGCATGTCGTCATGCGCAGGGGTTGGTGCTGTCACATACCTTGCTGTCTTAGGTATCTGTCCGTGACAGCGCCTGTACCTTCAGTTGGAGGATGAATGCACGTGAGTCTTAGGACAGTAGAAGAGAGAGTGATTACACTACGATCTGTAGAGCCTATATAAGCGTTCAATCAACGTCTCATACGGATACGATCAGAATCAATGTCTGCGGCACGCAATCTTGCATGCATTGCTCGTGCATATGGTCAGCCATCGGTGCATGGCTGCCCCATAGCCACTCCGGATCAGCACCGTGAATCCACTCCATGCATGGTCACCGTAGTCCTGTGCATGGCTGGATCACGACAGGTACCTCCTCCGGGCGTGCCGTAATCTGACATTACGACGTCTTGTCAATCCTAACGATTCCGTTCAATGTTAAATTCCGCAGGGTTGTAACGAGCCTGAGCTCATAACCGGAAGGAATACGTAGGATCAGCTTTAGACAATGACGATGCGCAATGCAAAATCAGTTCGACCTGAGCGAGCTCTGTAGTATTCCGTATAGAGACACTTTACAAAGAAACAAACCTGAAGGAATACGTACGATAACCTTTAGACAATGACGATGCGCAATGCAAAATCAGTTCGACCTGCAATGATGCGCACAGTCACAGCTTACCCAATGCACACGAACACACACTCACAATACGACCCACCACACATACCTGAGCGAGCTCTGTAGTATTCATTATAGAGACACTGAAGACTCAGAGGCTCAGCGATTGCCTATATACTATCAGGAGCCTAGGGCGACGAACGTGAAAAGAGTTTGGTACCCTCACGCATGCATGAGACTGTCATTCTCAACACTAGCACATACGCATCTACGTCCGGACCATTTGCTAGGATGTCCCCTCTACTGTCGTCCTTGTAGCGTCTGTCTAGGCTGCGCATAACAAGCCCAATTGATTTGGACACCCCTGCCGCTCTTACTCGACGGCGCCAAGCCGTAATGGCAATGTTATGGCGCAACGTCCAGCAGTCGGCATTGTGTCGACATATCATGGCATGATCTACGTTGCCGAGCTTCACCCGAGCATTGCAATCACATATAACTTCCCCATCTAATGGCGGCAGGGGGGGCAGTCCGCCCCTGAACCGCATCCCATGCACAAAATCCCCATCACTCAGAGTCAGCATGCGGTTGGTTGGGACGGATTCCAGGAACCGTGAGGCAACACGACAGGCGCAGCTGCGCATGCGCGCAAGGTCTTTTGCACCACCAGGGGTGCTGCCCGGCTGTTGCCGCAGCGCGTCGTGCCGTGTCTGCGCTACTGCCCTGGTCACTTTTCTGCTCATACCGGGAAGGCCAGTGGCGATGAAGACGTTGTCGAGCTCCTCTGGGCCCCAGTCCGCCTCCGGCGCCATCGCCGCACGCAGCGCTGTCAATTTTTCTTGTGGGCCTTTGGCAGCGTCGCCGTCGGCGAATGGACGGAAGTGGCCATCGTGCATGGCGTCATTCGCCAGCGCGGCGCTGGACAGATAGGCTGCATCTGCCTCGTGCTTGGTGACGTCCATGAGGCCGAATCCGCCGTGGCGTAGCGGTAGGCGGAGTTGCTCCTCGGCGATGGGCATCTGCGGGTGGTTCGCGATCTCCTGCGCCGCCGCCATCACCCTTTCTTGCAGCTGCTGCACTGCGTCTTTGTACGAGTCCCACGCGACGACACAGACTAGGTGGGTGAGGGCAAGCTGCACAGAGCCGCGGAGCAGCAGGAACTTGTCCTGGGCAGGCAGGGGGAGAGAGAGGAGGCGATCAATCTTCGCACATGCGGTTGTCGCGCGGCGGTTGCAGTAGTCCTTGACGTAGGGGGTGTGGCCGATGGGCGTGCGTGCGCAGGTGACGCCGTGTGGGCGCAGCGGCACGCCTGTGGCGTTGGCCACGGCCTGGGCCGCGTCGCGATCGATGATGGATGTGGCTGCACTCTTCTCGCGGCCGATGCGGAGGCCGATCGGCATCTCCATTGGGTGGGCGTGTTCCTCCAGGGTGGTGAAGGCCTTGATGATGGGTTTGCCGGTGCCGCGGATGCTGCAGTCATCGGCATAGGTAAGGAGGGCTGCGTCGGCGGGGTCTGCGGTGGCTTGGGCGGCTTCGAGAGCCGGCTGCAGAGTCAGTGAGAAGAGGAGGCTGGCAAGGGGGTCGCCTTGTTTCACACCTCTGGTCGATGTGATAGGGGCTGTGCCTGGTGGGGCGCCTATGACGTGGTGCTGGGTTGGTGCTGTGTTGGCCCATATGGCGTGAATGTATGTACTGTTACATCGAGGGGCTCCGATCCAGTGCACCAAGCGAACGTACAACTAGAGTCTAGACTCACATGCTACCCAGCAGATGCGAGCCGGCCAGGCGATCACCTGGCACGAACTGCGCACCCGTGAGCCGTGCTACCCTGGACATGGTCTTTCTGATCACAAACCCGTTTCCTTTCACTGTCGCCGCACTGAACTCCCGCAAGGAGTTCTCAATCCAGCGAGCCTTTGCTCTCTTGTCGAACGGCCCAACCAACGACACTGCCAGCGTGTTGAGGTACTGCATGGCATGCGACCCTAGTCTGCCATATGTCTCGTGCACAACCGGCACCACCTTGTACGATCCCTGCACACTCTCTTTGTACTTGTTGAGTTTGAACTGTTCGCGTACGGCGGCCGCGTGCCCCTGTGCCCCCGATGCTTTCCCCACCACAGCCACCCCAGATGGGTGGATGAAGCTGACATCTAGTACATACACGTCCACGTCCGGACCATTTGCTAGGATGTCCCCCCTACTGTCGTCCCTGTAGCGTCTGTCCAGGCTGCGCATCACAGGCTCAATCGATGTGGACACCCCTGCCGCTCTTACTCGACGGCGCCAAGCCGTAACGGCAATGTTGTGGCGCAACGTCCAGCAGTCGGCATTGTGTATGTATGTACATACGTATGTTGCGCAAGGTTGCCCATGGTCACCGCTGCAGCATGCAAATTTGTTGACTCTGTGTTGGAAGACATGCATGCTGCGCCCGAGCCGGTGGCGCTTACTGTGGGTATTGCAGGCTGGCACCCGGTGATCGGCGAGCAGTTTTGACCAAATTAGCAATGTTCTGCCACTTGGAATTGGTCAAAACAGTTTAATGTAGTTTTAAGTTGCTACTTTGGTCCGATGCACGCAACAAAATTTTGTAGTGCCACCCACAATGCCGAAACATGCAATAGGAAACCTCCAATTTGCCTTACACTGGCTGTGGCATCGCTGATGCCTCTAGCAAAGGGAACTTCCTGAAATCGAACACTGTGGCACATCCCGCTCTGCAAAGCGGACACTGTGGCACAGAGCTCCAGGTGAGCTGTGTGTACTGTCAAGGAGGTAGAAGATACACTGGATGCTGCTGGTCACAGAACTAACACAGGCTCTCGTGACTAGTTTTGTCCGGTGCCAAGGGCCTCATCAGACGGATCATGTGTAGCTCAGCAGTCAACGGCGATTACGAGCGTAGGGCCCCTAATGTAGTCCTCGAGGGTGCAACTGTCTCAACCTGCTTTTTTCCATCACTAGATTGAGAACAACAGGGGTCTGGATAACGGGACTGGCATTGTCCACGTGGCTTGCAGGTGCAAGGAATGCACGCAGCACGCATGCATGCATGCATGGCCGCATCTTATCCGGGGATACATGCAGCATCAGCTACACGATTTTAGTGTCCAGGCCCGTACGTAATCGACAATGTCACATAGAATGTCATGCATGTAGACAGCAGTGCCCAACCCACAGCTCAGACGTGAGCTGAGGGTGCAAGCAATCGGAAGCAGCATACAGCGGCCTCAGCTTGGCACAAAGCACACGATTCCCGGGCACACAGGCCGGCAAGAATCCATATTATGTACAAACAACGAACAAATCGGAGAGGAAGGCAAAGGGGTGAAGCCCAGACCCGGCCATCATGTGGCAGCTGCGAGGTCTCGCAGAAATGCATCCCCACCCCGGTGGAACCTGTCCTCAAGTAGGCCTGGTTTGTGGGCAAGGATGGCCCGTCGCGTGGCTGTGGCGCTGTACCCGAGGTGCTTGGCCTCGAGCCAAACAGCCAGGAAGCCTACGGCGTGAAGGAGGCCGTTGAGTGTGGAGGATGTGTTGTCACGGAGGCGGGCACATTTGCCCATGATCCAGGCGCGAAGGTACACCCGGCCAGTCCGCACGACGCGCAGGAAGTATGTCAACCGCGGCAGGGCTGTGTTCATCTGCAGGGCGGGGAAATTCTTGGGGCGAAAGAGCAGGTGGATGTGCTGTTGGTCGATGACGATGCGATGTTCGAGAATGTCAATGACATTGCCATCTCCTCGCAGACCATACCAGTCTGGTATGCTGCGTAGACAGCTGCTTTGATGGCCGCATACGTTGCGTGCGGCTCTGCGCAAACATTGATGACGCCGTCGTCGACGTACCGGAAACCGGCAAAGCAGCGCGTTAGCTGGGGGCGGAGATGGGCGTGCATGCGCAGTTCAGCGGCAATGCAGACCAGCATCGCCATGGCGGGGCTGATGTAGCCACCCATGGCGGCGCCGCGCGTCTGCTGGAACACCTGGTCGCCCACGGTGATGAGGGTGTTGTGCAGCTCGAACTGTAGGGCAGGGAGGAGCTGGGACGGGGTGACACGCATGTTGCCAGCGGGCCTGGCGCCAGAGCCAGTGCATGGCAGTACCGTACGCCTGGAGGTGGACATGCCATGCAGCGCCGCTGCCTTTGGCAGCGTACAGAGTGAGGCCCAGCGTCGCAGCGTCGCAGATGGCGTCGTGCGGGAGTTCGGTGAACATGTTCTTCACGTCTAAGACAAACCCGCGGCGGCTGCCGTGCAGGTGCTGCAGGCGGAGCTGCGCCGCAGCTAGACGGCTCTCCAGCTCCTGGGTGCTGACTCCGTTGAAATGGTTCGGGATCGAGCCCAGGTGGCGCACGATGTGCATCCACACCAGGCAAGCGGTCTGGAGTGCATCGCGGGCTGGCAATCTGTGGCATGGCACAAGTGGGCAGGATTTGACATGCGGAGCCTTGTTTTCGGGCAAAGCATATGGGGCGGGGAGGGCACCGGAGTCAGACCACTGCAAGCGCGCCGAGGGAGGCAGTGGTGAAGCGGGAGCGGAGGTCAGAGAGGGACCGCTGGGCTGTGCCGGGGACGGCCATGTAGTGCTGTGAGTCTCCGATGAAGAGGGCATGCAGGCGGGAGGCGTAGTGTGCCGGGCACTCGAGCCATATGGCGCTGCTGTTGCGGTCCAGCGGGACTGGGACCAGGCGGAGCGCGACGAGCTTGTCGGAGTCTGCTTGCAGCGCCGGTGAGGTCAGGCAGCCCGGCTGTGGCTCTGGTTGGAAGCGCAGGAGCTTTCTGTGCGACGGTATGGCGGCGATGGTCGCCGTCGCCGGCCATGTGAATCGCACTGAGGGCTGGCACATGACGTCGGCGATGGCACGCAGCAGGCGGCGCGCGGCTGCATCAGAGCTGAGCTCGGGGCGAGTCTGCGCGGAGAAGGAGAAGGCAGGGGCAGGGCTGGAGGGGTCAGAGGCACGGAAGGCAACGTGGCCGTGGGGGCCTCGGGGGAGGTCCATGTCAATGCATGAGTTAATTCAATTGTGTGCCTGTTCTCAAGTCCCCAATCAACAAATGCATGATGCTGAATGTAAGCTCATTATGGACCAGCCAACCAATGCACAAATGACAGCTAGTACAATCATAGCACCTCGCCCCCCCTCTGCTCAAGAGCCTCTCCTCAGAATTTGGCTTGCTGGCCAGCAACCGCCAGAACATAACGATCGAAGCGACTTGCGTTCTATCGACTTGATTTCCATCGAGCACGTCCTCTATTATTTTGATTTAGGGTTTACTTCACCATCTATAGGCGTGGGGACTGCAATCGCGCCTGACGAGCTAGATACAACGTACATTGTTTTCGTGCCACAGTCCGGTGTAACAGGCTGACGGTTTACGGAGGACAAGAATGCCAAAGATGTATTGCGAAACAGACATTTATAAACTGCTTCAAGCAAGCATAAGCAGCTGCTTTCTCTTCGTAACACTCAAGCGCGCAGCTGAGCGGCTTGTCTGATGTGGATGCCATGCCTACACATGCAAATTGACGCCCGATCCGTCATTTTGAACACCCCTAAAATTGTGCTATTGGTGCCTGCTAGGGGTATTTTCGAGTAGCAAACACGTTTGCAAACGTTTGCCACCAGTTGTCTGTCGGGGTAGTTTGCAGTATTTGGGGCCGAAACAACGATTTTCCTGCTACGTCCAAGTGCACAAACGTTCTTTGGTAGCAAAACTGTTACACGGAGATCAACGCAAGAGCCCGGCAGCGAGGGCAACAGCAGGCAAGCAGAAGACCAAAACCCCGCAAACAGGCAGCAACAAGCAGCAACATTCCCACGCGCACAGCCACAACGAACCGGCACAACCGACACAACCGCACCCGCACATCCACACACGCGCACTCCAGCGCACCCCACCACCGCGTCAATCACGCCAAAGCTGCACACTACGACCGCCCGCACCCCGCACCGCCGTCTGCCTGCAGCAGGCCCGGCCGCCACCATTCTCACACCAGCGCCACCACCACCGCAACCAGCCCCACCCGAGCACTCCTACGCCTGCACCCCGGCATGCAACTCCCCACAAAAGTATACTTTTAGCATTCTCGCCGATCACTGCTGGCACCGTCCGTATGCTGAGCAAGCGCGGACGAACTTGCAGGGGCCTCTGGCACGTGCACAGCGGCCGGGCTGCAATGGGTCATTGATGTGGTGAATGCACAGTGTCCGATGGGAGTGAGACCTGAGTATCTCCAAGATAGTGGTGGTGGCTTTTCCGCTGGGGTACGTACCCGCAACAACGTGCTGACGTTGTGCCCTATCTCAGATATCTGGGCTTGCGGCTCCAGGCACAGAGCAACTGGGACTTGTAGATAGCCACGGCCACCCGCAAAGGGCGGTCAGCACTGGGGAAATGGCTGCCTGCAGGTGCTGCGCATCACACAGCTGTTGGCCATCACCAAAAGTTTTACACGGGGATCAACGCAAGAGCTCGGCAGCGAGGGCAACAACAAGCAATCAAGCACAGCCCCAGCAAGCAGGTAGCAGCAAGCATCAACATGCACAGGTTCCTGATCCACGATGAATCGATACAACCGCACACCAGCGCACCGCACATCAGCAAAAGTGCATTCATCCGCACCCGCATTGCGCCATGTACGCTTTATGGCACGGAGTCGTGGCCTGTGCACGCCGCGCACGCGCCCATGGACGACATTCTCCACTGAGCTGGTCGTTTTGGTGGCTGGGGTGTACTCCCGTCCCGGCTCTGCTGCGTCGCGCCAACTGTCATGGTTACAGACCTTGGAACAAAGCTGCCAAGACTGCTGTCCAGTGGCTCATGTCAAACATCTCTGCTGCGTCCGGAACACGGATGCTTGCGCGGCGTTCTTATAGGAGCATGATTCCCTGTTGGATTGCGTTTCGTCTCCGTTGCCGGCAGGTCAGTCTCCGGACTATATGGGTGCCGCGAATCAGTCGCAGGCACGCCCTTGCGATGCGTGGCTGTCCCGTGCGCAGTCGCCACCGGACATTGTATGTGATGCACTGCAGCAGGCTACGCTGGGGAGTGGCACCTCCGCTACGGCTGTGGCTGTCGGCAATGCAACCATATGGCTGGGCATTTGGGCAAACACTTTGCGTCGCCACGGGGTGGTGGCTCCTCCCCACCCGTGGGTGGCCCACGGCGCCGCTTGCGCAAGCGGCTGCGGATGCCTTCCCACCGCCGCAACCCGACGGCCGCTGGGCTGTGCTTGCAGAACTGTTGCACCATATACGTCCACTCTCCTCGTCAGTGATGTGGGTACTCATGGCGCTACGCTCTGTCGTAAACCAGTGACTCTAGTTGTACGTTCGCTTGGTGCACTGGATCGGAGCCCCTCGATGTAACAGCATGTCTACCGTGCTAACCCAGCTGATAGTCAATTCATCGAGTTCTACGAACTCACGGACTCTCAAGTCCCTTACCCTGATGTGCTTGGAGCGGTCACTAGAGATGGGGTGTCGTAAACCAGTGGACCGAAGCCCTAAGGGCAATGCGGGATCTGTGCATGCCGTAGCTATGCGAAGGGGGTCGTGCTGTCACATACCTGTGCTGGTGTACAGGCTCTGCTGTGACAGCTCGCTCTCTGTGGATAGATAGCACGTGACTCTTAGCAGAAGAAGAGTGATTACACTGCGATCTGTAGAGCCTATATAAGCGTTCACTCAACGTCTCATATGGATACGATCAGAATCAATGTCTGCCGGCACGCAATCTGCATGCATTGCTCGTGCATATGGTCAGCCATCGGTACATGGCTCCCATAGCCACTCCGGAACAGCACCGTGCATCCACTCCATGCATGGTCTCCGTAGTCCTGTGCATGGCTGGAGCACGACACGCTCATCGCGCCTGCCTCTAGATCATTCCCACTCCTATGGCACGCGCGGCGACGGTGCCATGTGTGAGCTGCGCCCCACTGTGGTGTATGATTTGCCAGTATTATGACGTGGATGATTCGGTGAAACACCGGTTGCGCCACGCCGAGCATTTGTTGTTCTCATGCGATGCGGTATTGTCTTGCGCAGGCATGCAGGGCCTTCAGTACTTTGGTGCTGATTTGCTTTACGCGGTGTCAGGTGGCCCGGCTATGCGGAACGCTGTGCGCAGGGCATTACCACCACGGCCTCCTGTCGGAACATGTCGCGACGGTGATGGTGGTGCCCTTCCTGCTTGCCCCCGTCTTTGCACTCACGGTTGCCCATCTCCGACGAACCCAACCTTTGTGCACTGCGTTTGCTGCTTTGTGTGCGCTCGGTGTGGCACGCCCTGTCTCGCAGCTCATAAGTGGCTGGTACGATGGCGAACCCAACATTTGCAGTAAGCGAGTGCCGCTGTGGTCACGACAGACAAGCTTGTGTGATGGCTGACCCTATCCCGCCCTGACCCCCGTCTCCTATCGACTCTTTCGTGCTCTCTGGGACTGTAACCTCCTTTTTATCATGACGCGCTTGATGCGTCCCGGTGTGCGCAGTGGGTTAGAGCGCGTGCGTGGGTGTGGAAATGTGTGTGATGGGCGTGAACGCATGTGGGCCTTGGTTGTGCGTAGGATTCGCACGGCAAAGTGGAATTAGAAAGCGTGCGAGGTACGTGGCACATGACGCTTGAGATCTCGAGGGCACACCTGCACAGTCGGTATCTATGTGTTAGATATCGGCTATGGTATCTTGAGCCGTCTATATCGAGCGCTGCATATGGGAATCATCTTGGCGGGTTCGTGAGTGCCACGTGGCACTCTATGGTTGAGCTACGTTGGATCTTCCAAGGTGGAACACATATCCCACAACACTTTTTCTCCGCCCCTATCCATAGGCATGCTGTGGCCGATGCGCGGCTGGGTCTGCCGTGACAACTAAACACGCACGCACGCACGCACGCACGCACGCACGCACGCACGCACGCACGCACGCACGCACGCACGCACGCACGCACGCACGCACGCACGCACGCACACACACACACACACACACACACACACACACACACACACACACACACACACACACACACACACACACACACACACACACACACACACACACACACACACACACACACACACACACACACACACACACACACACACACACACACACACACACACACACACACACACACACACACACACACACACACACACACACACACACACACACACACACACACACACACACACACACACACACACACACACACACACACACACACACACACACACACACACACACACACACACACACACACACACACACACACACACACACACACACACACACACACACACACACACACACACACACACACACACACACACACACACACACACACACACACACACACACACACACACACACACACACACACACACACACACACACACACACACACACACACACACACACACATTGTGTTTGTCACATGGATGATATCCGATCGTTGCTCAATATATTCGTGCATTTTGAGTGACATCTGGCACACTTGAAGTACGACTTTGTGAACAGGGTAGGCTCCTTGCAATCGAGTTATGCAGAAACTGCTTGTTGACTTCTGTGCAGACATGTCAACACGGGCGAGCATCCGCAGGCAGGCTAGCGGCGCTCTTGGTGGCCGCGGCGGCTTTCATGGCACGGACGCACGGAGGGGACCCCATCTGAAGCGACACAGGTGGCTTGATGTTCGACAGAGCTATGCAGATGTCTCAGAAATACACTATTCGATGCATTTGCGGCTTCAAGAATGCGTGCGGGTTTCCAGCGCCGCCCGGAGACGTGTTACACAGTGATAGATCCAGGGCTCAGCAGCGCCGAGGCAATAGACCAGGCAACAAGCAAACAGACAACCTGGCCACCGTAAGCACCAAGGCCACGCGCCGCACGAGCAAATGCCAGAACGAACCAACGCCAGCTTGAAAGCAGACACTCGCACACCGCGCAGTACCATGCAGCCCACGCGCACACCAAACACACAGTCAGCACGCGCCGGACACACAAGCGGTCGCCGACTCGACACTAGCAGTCTGCACGGGCGCGCCGGCGCGCGCTACGGCCATCTGTGAGGCCGCGAGGCACCGGTCCGAGGAGCTGCAGCCACAGCCAGCCCGGCAGCACGAGCGGTGTCTGGGAAGGGGGGCAGAGGAGAAACGGCGGACGTGCGCTGGATGGAGGGAAGAGGGAGGGAGGGGGCGGCAGGGCGAGATGGGTGGAGGGGGGGGGGGGGCGCAGGGCGAGATGGGTGGAGGGGGGAGGGGGGGGGGGGGCACGACGTAAGCCTATGCGCGATGGCCTGTCAGCACCGGCAGGCCGTCCGTGGGGACAGGAAGGCCCGGCAGCAGCGCCCGTCCAACCAGTCTAGCACGGAGGGGCGCGGCCGCGCGGGCATGGCGCGCCAGCGCGCAGCACAATGTTGTGGACAGGTCGCGCATGGCATTGAGCAAGAAGGTACGCTTTGACACCGCGCCGTGTCCCGCGGCTACCTCCGCGACCGTCTGGAGGAATCGGTACGCGTCCCGTCCAACCCTGCCATACGTCTCATGCACAAGCGGGATGAACTGGGCGGCACCTGTGACGGCGCCATATTGGTCGCGCTTTTGCCGTCGCCCTTCTTGGCGGTCGCGCCAGCCTCACGTGACGCACCGCGCACATGCGACTTGGCAAGTGGGTGCATCACCTTCACGTCCAGCAGCGCCATGCGCGTGGTCAGGAACGCCAGGAGGTCACCGCGTTGCGGAGGCCGCTGCGATCGGGGCGGCGGGGGTGCGGGAGGGGCCGCTGCCTCCCGGAGACGTGTGGTGACCTGTCGGGGGTCGACATGTAGTACAGACCTCTGCAGACTGTCGGGATTTGCCACAATGCGTAAGGTCTGTCGTGATCCAGCCATGCACAGGACTACGGAGACCATGCATGGGGTGGATGCACGGTGCTGTTCCGGAGTGGCTATGGGAGCCATGCACCGATGGCTTACCATATGCACGAGCAATGCATGTAGATTGCGTGCCAGCAGACAATGATTCTGATCGTATCTATATGAGATGTTGAGTGAACGCTTATATAGGCTCTACAGATTGTAGTGTAATGACTCTTCTTCTGCTAAAGACTCACGTGCTATCCATCCAGAGAGAGAGAGCGAGCTGTCACCGCAGAGCCTGTACACCAGCACAGGTATGTGACAGCACGACCCCCCGCGCATAGCTACGGCATGCACAGATCCCGCAGTGCCCTTAGGGCTTCGGTCCACTGGTTTGCGACATGGTATCGGTGAATGATTGTTGGTATTCTGGTGATGTCTGTACGCTTGCGATAGAGTCCAGGGGATCTACGGCTACGGCTGAGCGTCCCGATGAGCGAATCACACCGCTCTAGCGTTTAGTGGTAGAGTCCGTAGAGAGACTAGGATACACAGATGCATAACGCTATGGCTGGACTGCATTCTGTTGGTGTGCTGGTCTCGCAGAGAGGCCTACGGGTCTGCGTGTCCTGCGACACTCGATGATCGTGTTGCAGGATGCCACCACGCCGTGAAGTTCCAACGGCATCTCGCCAAGGACCTACCGGCTCTGACGGTGAGGATGAAGAAGAAGTGCGTCCTTGCCGCCACACGCGCTCCACAGCGCGCCGCGAGCAGGCCGCGGAGGATCAGTTCATGACCTACGGGGAAGAACATCGTGTTGGGACCCACGGGTATCCCAATACAAGTCCTCTGCAGGCCGTATTGCCGGGTAATGCTGATCCTACGGGGGAAGCAGGAGCTCAGGCCGCGGCGCAAGGAGCGGAGCAAGCACACCTCGCAGCGCCAGCTGCGTGGACACCCCAGCAGATACCGCCTCCAATACCGCAGCCTTCGCAGGCTGCGATATCATTGGGAGTAGCAGCTACGGCTGGATCTATTGATGTGAGCACGCTAGCGCAAGCGCTGTCGCTCGCCATGCGCAGGCCTGCACCGGGAAAGTCTCTGGTAGAGAAGAATAAGTTTCCGGTGTGGAACTACAAGCATGATCACTTCCGGATATTTAAGAAGGAGGTAAAAAGCTGGGTAAAGATGGTGGGCA
This sequence comes from Ulva mutabilis, assembly GCA_900538255.1. Classification (NCBI taxonomy): domain Eukaryota; kingdom Viridiplantae; phylum Chlorophyta; class Ulvophyceae; order Ulvales; family Ulvaceae; genus Ulva; species Ulva mutabilis. The sequence goes on along the minus strand of UNSF01000148.1, from coordinate 30,419 downwards.
AGAGTAGTTTGCTGATCAATGATCCACTTGCTCAGAGCAGCCAGGCTCATGAGCAGGTTATGCACTGGCTGTTTACTACACTGCCAAAGGAGGATCGGGATTTCGGAGCAGACTGTAGCTCGTCCATGAGGTCTGGTCGTTACTGCATGCCAAGTACATGCCATCAGTGGAAGTAGAAATACAGAAGCTGTATCACCAGCTCAGTAGTGCCCAGCAGGCTGGCAAGCCGTTGGAGAAGCATATGAATGAGGTGGTGGGCATAGTGAACCAGATGAAGGGACTAGGTGAGACTGTGTCTGATCAGTTATACAGGGCACGGTTGCTGGCATCAGACAAGGAGTATAGCCTGTTGCAGCCCATGCTCCAGGCCCTGCCAGTACAGCAGATAGTGTCTACGCTGTTGACGCATGCCCAGACCAATAGCAAGCCGAGTTCATCGCGGTTCCCACGGGACGATCGCGGTGGACAGCAGCGCCATGGGGGACGAGGGTACCGAGGTGGACGCTACGGTGGTCGCCAAGGTTCACCCCAACAGGTAGCAGCAGTGGGAGCAGGGGCAGCAGGGGGAGCAGATAAGCGGAAGTGCTTCAACTGTGATAAGCCTGGCCACGTGCAGAAGGATTGCCCTTTGCTCTCCGCAGAGGTAAAGCAATTCCTGCAGAAGCAAGCAGCGGCAGGGCGAGGCCGTGGAAGATACCGCGGTAGCCCTCAGGTGGCTGTTGTTGACCTAGAAAAGCTGCGAGCTGACTGCGCTGATGGGCCATCTCCCAACATGCCGTGCACGTTCCTGATTGACAGTGGCTCAGACATCAACATATGCTTCGATTATGACATGTTCTGTGAGATCAAGCCTCCAGATGTGCCACATTGTCAGCCCCTTGACCAGGACAGGCTGGACACCTATGGTGTGGGCACAATCAGGGCCAATCTGGGAGAGTACGTAAATGAGAAAGGCACTATCATGCCAGTAGATATAGAATTGACGAATGTCTACTGGCTGCCGGCCAGTCCCATCAACATCCTTTCCACAAAGGAGTTGAAGAAGTCTGAGATCTACTTGCATACTGGCAAAACATGCGAACAGGGTAGTGATGCCCGGTTTTCATGACCAGATCTATGGGTTCCATAGGAACTGTGAGCAGGGTGAGGATGAGGATGGAAAGCCTACTCTGACATGGCTCTGTGGGAAAGGCAGGCCCATATGGCAGATGCGACCGGTTGACAGGGGAGCAGCTTGGACTAGTGCAAATAACCTGTTCCATAGAAATGGAAAGTGGGTACGTGACCAGCAGCAAGTGGCTGCAGTGACTGGTGTACCAGATGGACATGGATCTTCCTTCCAAGTTGACCCATCATTCCTTGTGCATATCGCTTTTCACCATGCTGGCAATCGGGTACTCCAGTTGATAAGAGACAACCCACACATGTATGACCTGAAGATGCTGAAACCTACGGGGGTGGCGATTCATTGTCATGGTTGCCATGTGGCTGCGGACATGATATAGAGTGGGGCTGCAGAGATGATATGCCTGCTGATTAAGCGAATCCGCACTCAGATCGTATATGATAGAGAGATTGGGGTGCGGAGGCTGCACACTGACCATGGTGGTGAGTTCAGCTCTAACCAGCTGGCTCAGTACCTTGCGCGGCGTGGCATTGAGCACACGTACACTGCCACGTGCCAGCATGAGTCCAATGGAATGGTGGAGAGAAAAATCGGTGTGCTGAACAGGAGTGTGAGGGCGAGCCTGCTGCAAGCGGTTGTGCCTGCATTTCTGTGGCCAGAGGCTTATATGTGTGTGAATCATGCACATAACCTGACGCCTAGCACAGCTCTACAAGGTGTTAGGCGGAAGGAGGCCAAGCAGAGACTAGAGGAGAGACACGTAGAGTGCAGTCATGAGCCGTGGTCAAAAAATGAGACCACGAGAGCTACGCAACTGAAGTCCAGGAGAGCTCAGGCTCAGAGGATGAGTCTGCAGGCTCTGGCCGATGCGGGGATGGCCAGGGGCGATGGGAAGTTTTTAGCTCAGTGTGTGAAGAATGTGGAAGTCAGGCAGATCATACCGTATCTGTTATGGTTCAGGAATGTGAGTGAGGACACGTTGCATCTGGTGGTGGCCCAGGTGAAGCCTTTCGGGTGTCTGATGTATGTGTATGCACACAGAGAGGATTTCAGGCACCTGGACGAGAGAGGAGTGCTCGGTTTCTATATGGGGCCGGGTGCTGGTCCTCATATGGACAGAGCTTACGTAAAGCGAGGGAATGGGGGAGCAGTACGTATGTATAGGCATACAGCTTCTGCACCAGCTCTGCTGAGAGAATTTGCGAAACGTTTCCACATGTCGGAGCAAGCTACGGTGGATCCGGTCGTGTTGCAGAAGTATGAGCTGGGAGAATTCGAGATCATGCCCGATGAGCATACTCATGTAGTACCCGACGTTGGTTTCTTGCCCAACATGAAGAAATGGTTGAGGTCAACTAGTGTTAGGGCAGTGCGACCACCAGCCAGTCGTGATCACATGATGCCAGAGAGGGGCAGACATGTGGATTGGGCTGAGGGGGAGCATCCAGCGCTGGGGCACACGCACTGGGAACCAGGCAGGCAGTTGCATCGGCGCTTTGTGCCGGATGATGAGTTGCCTGAGGGTGAGTAACTGTTTTCACCGCGTGTTTTAGGCTCTGAGCTGATAGCCAGGCATGAGCAGTGGCACACGCCTGAGATCAGTGAGGCAGTGGTGACAGCGCATTGCGCTTACACAGCCGAGGATTGTGTGAACAGGGTACCACACTGGGAGTACGATGCGGCTCAGCAGCCGTCTGGTCCGCACAATGCTGAGAGAAGACCGAGAGATGTGATCCCTACGAGGGATAGAGCAGTGCTGGACATGAGCGGATGCCGCATTGAGCCACAGGGTAGTGATAATGATGTGTCTGAGGGGGAGCAGCAGCCAGAGGCTGCTCATGATTCGCCTTCATTGGCTGAGTCAGCCTCAGAGGAGTCTGAGCCCTCAGAATCTCAGTCTAGATCGCGCTCACGTTCACCGCAGTGAGTCCAACGGTCGATGGGCAGGGAGCCGAGTGAGCCACCCCCACCTGCGAATCTGATAGCCACGGGATGATCAACCGAAGGCAAGGGTCAGCGGTGTCAGGACGTACAGCACGCTGGGAGCACGGTAAGCCACGGCATGTGCAGCAGCGTGATGATCGTCAGGGGCAAGGCAAGCTACGGCATGTGCCTAGTGGAGTAGAGGCAGGCGGAGCTGGCTCAGGGGGAGAGTTAGCACCAAGTGCCACAGGAGGCAGCGGAGAACATCCGGATCCGCCACCAGAGGTGAGGGTTCGATGGGTTCCAAAACCTTTCAAATTGATGCGCAAAGCCTTAAGACCTGCTGTCCAAGCTGTGGGAATGAATGAGAGAGAGAATGCAGCTGTTGAGCGCATTTCCCCGGGTGATGCACGTGAGCATGATGATGCTGGGAGCTCCACAGTAGTCCATATGGAGAGTGACGTCGGTGACTTGTCGGATGGAGTGTCGGCTGCAGCTGACAGTGTGACTCCTGATGCAGAAAAGACGACGGGGCAGGAGGTGATTCCGAGCAGTGGCAAGACTGCTAGCCGCAGTGAGTCCCGGCGTGCAGCTGCTGCGAGGAAGAAGGTCAAGGCTATGCTGGAGGATCCAACGGTGAAGCAGGCCATGAGTGGCTGCCATCGTGAGCAGTGGATCATAGCAATGCTAGATGAGTTGACCTCCTTAAGGGAACATGATGTGTTCGAACTATTCTGGTGCCCAGAAGGAGCGAAGCCTGTGACAGGCAAGTGGGTGCTTTAGATTAAGGGAGGAGCACAGGGAGAGATTGAGCGATTCAAGGCTAGATATGTAGCCAGGGGGTTTACAAGTGGAGGGCGTAGAATTTCTTTGAGACTTGGGCGCCTGTGGGGAGCTACGCTACTTTCAGGGCTCTGTTGTCTGTCTGTGCTGTGGAGGATCTGGAGACGAGACACACTGACATAAAATGTGCTTTCCTGAATGGTGTTCTGGAGGAGGAAGTGTATGTGGCACAACCTCCTGTACTTGATGATGGGTCTGGTATGGTGTGGCGCCTGAAAAAGGCGTTATATGGTCTGAAGCAAGCTGCAAGGGAGTGGCATAAAGCGCTTGCAGAGCTCTTGCTGAGAATGGGCTTTGCGAGATCAGCCAGTGATTCTGCACTGTTCATTTGCAAAGTAGGACGTTGTCATATTTTCCTATGGGTTGATGATCTGTTGATCTTTGGCCGTAAGGAGCAGATGGATGATGCCATCAGCAAGATCCTTGAGGCATTTGAGGGTTAGGACCTGGGGGATCTGGGATATTTGCTGGGTATGGTCGTCATACGTGATCGGCCTGCTCGCACTATCACCATTATGCACAGAAAGAACATCAGGGACATGCTGGAGAGGTTCAGTATGAGTGAGTGCAGAAAGGCACCAACGCCGTTGGTACCAAAGCAGAAAGTGTTTAGTACGAAGGAGGATCCTAGCCAGGAAAAGGCTACTGTCGCAGAGCATAAGAGGTTCATGCAAGCCGTAGGAAGCATCCAGTATGTGGCTGCTGTGTCGCGTCCTGATATTTCCTTTCCGGCTAATGTCTTGGTGTCAAGAACCAGAAAAGCGCCCAACCCAAGGGGTTGTATTACTTCTGGACTGTAGGACGTTGTATATATGTGTCACTAGACTCTTGAGCGCACAGTATGGCTCATGACACTTGGCCAGGCATATGGTTGGGAGTGCGAAGTGTCATTGGGCTGCTGTCCAGCATGTACTGAGATACCCGCGAGAGACCATAGTTCTTGGCTTGACCTTTAGTGGCTCCAATGGGGGATGTGAGGAGTTGGAAGCATTTACGGATGCTGCCAATGGTGCATGCTTGAAGAGTGTGTCAGGAGTGATAGTCCGGATGCATGGGAACTGTGTACTCTGGCGTTCGAAGAGCCAGTCTATTGTGGCTGATGACACGACTGAGGCAGAGCTTAATTGCGGTGAGCTCAGCAGCCAATGAGGTGATGTGGGCTAAGCAGTTGTGCAATGATCTTGGTTTGTCGGCTGTGAAGCCAACTCTGTGGGGTGACAACAAGAGTGCCAACTTGCTAGCACTGAACCCCATCTCGAGTGACCGCTCCAAGCACATCAGGGTAATGGACCTGAGAGTCTGTGAGTTCGTAGAACTCTATGAATTGACTATCAGCTGGGTTAGCACGGTAGACATGCTAGCTGATATTTTTACAAAGGTGTTGGCAGGACTAGCACTAGCAAAGTTCAGAGATAGACTACAGCTTGCGGTAGTACAAGCCTAGTCTTAGGGGAGTGTCGTGATCCCGCCATGCACAGGACCACGGAGACCATGCATGGAGTGGATGCACGGTGCTGTTCCGGATTGGCTATGGGAGCCATGCACCGATGGCTTACCATATGCACGAGCAATGCATGCAGAGAATGATTCTGATCGTATCCGTATGAAACGTTGATCGAACGCTTATATAGGCTCTACAAATCGTAGTGTAATCACTCTTCTTCTGCTAAAGACTCACGTACTATATTCCACTGTTGTATATCAATGGACCGCGGCCTAGGGCTTGTGGGATCCTGTCCATGCCGTAGTCATGCGCAGGGGTTGGTGCTGTCACATACCTTGCTGTCTAGGTATCTGTCTGTTGTAATCCATTGGACCGCGGCCTAAGGCCTGTGGGATCCTGAGCATGCCGTAGCTATGCGCAGGGGTAGGGTACTGTCACATACCTTGCTGTCTAGGTATCTGCCGGTGACAGCACTGTATCTTCGTTGGAGGCGACGACACGTGAGACTTCGGACAGTAGAGAAAGAGTGATTACACTACGATCGACAGAGCCTATATAAGCGTTCTCTAAACGACTCATACGGATACGATCAGAATCAATGTCTGCTGGCACGCAATCTGCATGCATTGCTCGTGCATATGGTCAGCCATCGGTGCATGGCTGCCCCATAGCCACTCCGGATCAGCACCGTGTATCCTGGCACACATGGTCACCGTAGTCCTGTGTATGCCACCATGCATGGTCACCGTAGTCCTGTGCATGGCTGGATCACGACACTCCCCCTAGACTAAGCTTGTACTACCGCAAGCTGCAGTCTATCTCGAAATTTTCCCAGTGCTGGTCCTGCCAACACCTCACATCCCCCATTGGAGCCACTAAAGGTCAAGCCAAAGTCTATGGTCCCTCGCAGGTATCTCAGTACGTGAAGGACACCATTCCAATGACATTTCGCACTCCCAGCCATATGCCTGGCCAAGACATTAGCCGGAAACGCAATGTCTGGACGCGACACAACTGCCACATACTGGATGCTTCCTACGGCTTGCATAAACCTCTTATGCTCTGTGCCTGTAGCCTTCTCCTGGCTAGGATCTTCCTTCAGGCTAAACATTTTCTGCTTTGGCACCAAAGGAGTTGGCGCCCGTCTGCACTCACTCATGCTGAATCTCTCCAGCATGTCCCTGATGCTCTTTCTGTGTGTGATGGTGATAGTGCGAGCAGCGCGATCACGTATGACCTCCATGCCCAGCACATATCCCAGCTCCCCCAGGTCACGACCCTCAAATGCCTCAAGGCTCTTTCTGATGGCATCATCCATCTGCTCTACCAGACCGAAAATCAACAGATCATCGACCCACAGAAAAATAAGACAACGTCCTACTTTGCAGATAAACAGTGCGGGGTCACTGGCTGATCTCACAAAGCCCATACTCAACAAGAGCTCTGCAAGCGCTTTGTGCCACTCCCTGGCAGCCTGCTTCAGACCATACAACGCCTTCTTCAGACGCCACACCATACCAGACCCATCATCTAGTACAGGAGGTTGTGCCACATACACTTCCTCCTCCAGAACACCATTCAGGAAAGCACATTTTATGTCTATATGCCTCGTCTCTAGATCCTCTACTGCACAGACCGATAACAGAGCCCTGAAGGTAGCATAACTGCCCACAGGTGCCCATGTCTCAAAGAAATCTACGCCCTCCACTTGCGTAAACCCCCTGGCTACATATCTGGCTTTGAAACGCTCAATTTCACCCTGTGCTCCTCGCTTGATCTTAAGCACCCACTTGCCTGTCACAGGCTTCGCTCCTAATGGGCACTCGACCAGCTCAAACACGTCATGTTCTCTCAAGGAGGTCAGCTCATCGAGCATGGCCGTGATCCACTGCTCACGGTGAGTGCCACGCATGGCCTGCTGCACCGTTGGATCATCTACTACGACCTCGACCTTCTTCCTCACGGTAGCTGCACGCCTGGACTCACAAAGGCTAGCAGTAGGGCCACCGTTCGGAGTCACCTCCTGCCCCGTCGGCTTTTCTGCATCAGGAGTCACACTGTCAGCCGTCGCAGACACTCCTTCAGCTAAGTCACCGACGTCACTCTCATCATTGAACACTGTGGAGCTCCCAGCATCATGCTCACGTGCACCCTCCGGGGAGATGCGCTCAACAGCAACATCACTCATAATGGCTCCCACAGCATGGACAGCAGGTCTCAAGACTTTGCGAATCAAATGAAAAGGCTTTGGAACCCATCGAATCCCCACCTCATGTGGCGGATCCAGACGTTCTCCGCTGCCCCTCGCGGCACTTGGTGCTGACTCTCCCCCTGAGCCATCACCGCCTGTCGCTATTCCCCTAGGCACATGCCGTAGCTCGCCTTGCCCCTGGCCCTCAGACCCAGATATATGCCGTGGCTTATCATATCTGTCCCGGTCATCACGCCCTGACAACGTGGACCCGCGGTAACTTCGGCTGCCGCCGTGACCGTCAGCTCGCACAGATGGGGGTGGCTCACTCAGCTCCTTGCCCATCAACCGCTGGACTGGCTCCGCTGAGCGTGAGCGGGATCTAGACTCAGGCTCAGAGTCATCCTCACTACCAGATGCATCTTCATCCGCCTCCTCATCAGTTGGAAGCGGATAGATGTCACAGTCTCCCATGTGCAGCACAGCTCTATCCCGCGTAGGGATTGTCTCTGCAGGCCTGAACTCGCAGTTCAGTGGCCCAGACGGCTGGTCTGCTGCATCATATTCCCAGTGCGGCACAGCTGCAGCACTGTCAGCCGCTGCAAGATCACAGCGCGCTGCAACCACTGCATCACTGATCTCCGGTGTGCGCCAGCGCTCATGGCGCGCCAGCAGCTCTGCACCCAACACTCTAGGAGAGAACTCAGGCTCACCCTCAGGTAGCTCCTCTCGTGGTTTGAAACGCCTATGCAACGTTCTGCTTGGTTCCCAGTGCTGATGGCCCAGACCCGGATGCTCCCCCTCAGCCCAATCCACATTTCTACCCCTCTCTGGCATCATGTGTTCACGACTGGCTGGTGGACGCACTGCCCGCACACTGGTGCTCTTCACCCACTTCTTCATGTTGGGCAAGAACTCAGCCTCTGGCACTACACTGGTGAACTGATCTGGCAGGATCTCAAATTCACCCTGCTCATAGTTCTCTAGCACAACTGGGTCCGCCGTAGGTTCCCCAGCCATGTGAAATCGCTGCGCGAAATCCTTCACCAGAGCAGGTGGAGCAGCCGTGTGCCTGTACAGCCGCACTGCTCCCCCATTCCCACGCTTCACATACACCCTGTCCATATGAGGACCTCCACCCGGTCCCATATAGGCACCGAGGATTCCTCGCTCCTCCAGGTGCCTGAAGTGCTCCCTCCGCGGATACACATACATTGGGCACCCGAAAGGCTTCACCTGTGCCACCACGAGACGGAAGTCATCTTCACTGACTTTCCGAAACCACAACAAGTATGGCACTATCTCCCTGACATCCACATTTCTCTATGCACCTTTCCACAAATGCCGCATCTCTCCTGGCATTCAGCTGCTCACAGAGCTCCTTCAGGCTCAGCGCAAGCGCTCCCGCCTTCCGGACCCTCAGCTGCTTAGCCCGCTGCTGCTCATTCGTGGACCATGGCTCATGGCTGGTGGCAACTAACCTCTCTTCCAGCCTCTGCTTCGCCTCCCTCCGCCGAACACCTTCCAGTGCTGTACTCGACGTCAGGTTGTGTGCATGGTTCACGCACATGTATGCCTCCGGCCACAGGAATGCAGGGACTGCTGCCTGCAGCAGGCTTGCCCGCACTGACGTGTTCAGCACACCGATCTTTCGCTCTACCAACCCATTAGACTCATGCTGGGCGGTGTCAGTGAACGTGTGTACTATTCCCCGCCACTCAAGGTACTGAGCCAGGTGGTTAGAGCTGAACTCACGTCCCTGGTCCGTATGCAGCCTCCGCACCCCTATCTCCTTGTCATAGACAGTCTGAGTGCGGATGCGTTCTAGCAGAAGGCATATCATTTCAGCAGCACCGCTTTTCGACTTCAGCGGGATCACATGCGAGTACCTGCTGTACTCATCCACCACTACCAGGATGAAGTTCATTCCTCCTATGCCCACTGGCTTTATCTGTCCAGCCAGATCCGCATGCAACACTTCTCCAGCATACGTGGCATTCTCTGTCACTTTGCCCCCATGCTGTGCTCTGTCACCACTTCTCTGTTCCGCCACATGGCAACCATGACACTCAAGTGCTACTCCCGTAGGTTCAGGCAGCTTGAGGTCGAACAGGTCTGGATTATCTCGCATCAGTTTGAGAAACCGGTTGCCAGCACGGTGAAACGCGATATGCACCAGGAAAAATGGATCAACCTGGAAGGAAGATCTCTGACCAATAGGTACACCATCCACTGCAGCGACTCTCGCCTGCTCACCAACCCATTTCCTATTTCTGTGGAAAAGATTGTTAGCACTGGTCCAGTCTGTCCCTGAATCTACAGGGCGCAGTTCCCATATTGGTCTGCCTGTCCCGCAATACCAGCTCGGTGTGGGGTTGTCCTCACTATCCACACCCTGCTCACAGTTGCCCACAAACATCTGGGCTTGATCATGAAAGCCAGGCATTTCTACTGTATTTGCCTTGCCTGTGTGCAAGAATATGTTCGACCGCTTCAGCACAGTCGTTGATAGGATGTTTATCGGGCTGGCTGGCAACCAGTAAACATGATCTAGCTCAATGTCCACAGGCACCAGCTCACCCTTCACTGTCACGTACTTCCCCACATTCGCCCTGATAGTGCCCATGCCATATATCTTTAGCCTGCCCTGATCTAGAGGCTGGCATTCTGTGATATCTGGTGGTTTGATCTCACTGAATATGCTATAGTCAAAGCAGATGTTCAGATCAGACCCGCTATCCACCAGAAACGTGTATGGCATATTGGGCGCTCGCCCATCACCACATTCAGCTCGCAGTTCAGCTAGATCAACTACAGCCACCTGCGGGCCACCGCGGCCTCTGCCACGGCCTCGCCCTGCAGCTGCTTGCTTCTGCAGAAACTGCTTGACTTCTGCTGAGAGCAAGGGACACTCTTTCTGCAAATGACCAGGCTTATTGCAGTTGAAGCACTTACGGTTGTCTGCTCCCCCCGCTCCCACTGCAGCAACCTGTGGGGGTGTACCATGGCGACCACCGTGGCGTCCACCACGATACCCTCGTCCCCCATAACGCTGCTGACCACCGCGATCTTCCCGTGGGAACCGCGATGGAGCAGGTTGGCTGCTAGTCTGAGCGTGTGTCAGCAATGTGGACACTATCTGCTGCACTGGCAGCTGCTGCAGCATCGGCTGCAACAACGCATATTCTCTGTCTACTGCCAGTAGCCTAGAGCGGTACCACTGGTCAGGCACATTCTCCCCCAGACCCCTCATCTGGTTCACTATGCCCACTACTTCATTGACATGCCTTTCTAGTGGTTTGCCTGCTTGTCTAGCACCACTAAGCTGTTGGTACAGCTTCTGAATCTCTACCTCGACTGAAGGCATGTACTTGGCATGAAGCAATGACCACAACTCATGGACAAAGCTACAGTTGGACACGAAATCCCTATCCTCCTTTGGCAGAGTAATAAACAGCCAATGCTTGACCGACTCATGGGCCTGGCTATTCTGTGCTAGTGGATCGTTCACCAGCAAGCTACTCTCTCCCAGTGTGCAACCCAGTGTGCATCCCAGTGTGCAGCCTGAGCCACTTGCTGCGCGTGCTTCGCTCCGTGCACCGCTGCCTCACTCGCATTCCCCGTAGGATCAGCGTTGCTCGGCATGGCGGCCTGCAGAGGGTTTACACTGAGATACCCGTAGGTCCCAGCGTCTTGTCCTTCCCCGTGGGGCATGAACTGACCCTCCGCGGCCTGCTCGCGGCGCACTGTGGAGCGAGTGCGGTGGTGCGGAGGGTTAACAGCTCCCTCCACACCGTCAGATCCGATAGATCCTTGGCGAGATGCCATTGAATCGTCTCGGATTGGTGGAGTCCTGCAACGATCACTGTACGTCGCAGGACACGCAGACCCGTAGGCCTCTTTGCGAGACCAGCACACCAGCATAATGCAGCTCCGCCGTAGCATTCTGCATCAGCCGTATCTAATCTCTCTACGGTCAGCTATACGCTAGAGCGGTGTGACTCGCTCATCGAAACGCACAGCCGCAACCGCAGGTTCCCCCTGGACTCTCTCGCATGCTAATAGACATCACAAGAACACCCACAATCATCACCGATACCATGTTGTAATCCATTGGACCGCGGCCTAAGGCCTGTGGGATCCTGAGCATGCCGTAGCTATGCGCAGGGGTAGCGTACTGTCACATACCTTGCTGTCTAGGTATCTGCCGGTGACAGCACTGTATCTTCGTTGGAGGCGACGACACGTGAGACTTCGGACAGTAGAGAAAGAGTGATTACACTACGATCGACAGAGCCTATATAAGCGTTCTCTAAACGACTCATACGGATACGATCAGAATCAATGTCTGCTGGCACGCAATCTGCATGCATTGCTCGTGCATATGGTCAGCCATCGGTGCATGGCTGCCCCATAGCCACTCCGGATCAGCACCGTGTATCCTGGCACACATGGTCACCGTAGTCCTGTGTATGCCACCATGCATGGTCACCGTAGTCCTGTGCATGGCTGGATCACGACACTGTCCGTGACAGCGCCTGTGCCTTCAGTTGGAGGTGAATACACGTGAGACTTGACAGAATGAGAAGAGTGATTACACTACGATATGTAGAGCCTATATAAGCGTTCTCTAAACGACTCATACGGATACGATCAAAATCATTGTCTGCTGGCATGCAATCTGCATGCATTGCTCGTGCATGTGGTCAGCCATCGGTGCATGGCTGCCCCATAGCCACTCCGGATCAGCACCATGTATCCACGCATACATGGTCACCGTAGTCCTGTGTATGCCACCATGCATGGTCACCGTAGTCCTGTGCATGGCTGGATCACGACATCCACAACTGAGAGCGTGCTGTCACAACGGAGCCTGTACACCAGCACAGGTATGTGACAGCACAACCCCCTGCGCACAGCTACGGCAGTGCTTAGATCCCACGATGCTATTAGGGCTTCGGTCCGCTGAATTACGACACCAAGGCCACGCGCCGCACGAGCAAATGCCAGAACGAACTAGCGCTAGCTTGAAATTAGACACTCGCACACCGCATAGTACCACGCAGCCCACGCGCACACCAAACACACAGTTAGCACGCGCCGGACCCGCAAGCGGTCGCCATCTCGACACTAGCAGACTGCACGGGCGCGCCTGCGCGCGCTACGGCCATCTCTGAGGCCGCGACGCACCGTTCCGAGGAGCTGCAACCACAGCCAGCCCGACAGCACGAGCGGTGTCCGGGAAGGGGGGCAGAGGCGAAACGGCGGACATGCGCTGGGAGGAGGGAAGAGGGAGGGAGGAGGAGGGACGGGTCAGCCTTGTGTGCAGTCGCCTGCCTCTGCGCTGCTACTGGCCCGCCCTCAAACATTCGGATCCATAAGGCCAATTTCCATAGCGCACAGCACCAAAGTGTTTGCGCCGAAAGGCAGCGCGCGTGGGCTTGCACTACAGACTTCACACTGGCCTTGCGAAAGGCCTGCGCCTGATCAGCTTGCCATTGACTCGCATTGCACGCCAGCCCGCGCACAGATCCACGACGAAGGTCCATCCCAAATGCTTCCCTGAGTATGCCTGGTGTGCCAAACAGGCACAAAAGTGCCTGCTGCCTCAGTTCGTCCCGTATAGCGAGCCTTGCAGCGTGCCGTTGCGCTCATGGAGCTGGACTTTCAACAATTTCATTGCATGACACTGTTTGACCGTGAGCTTTGGCGCGATGCCGTGCATGCCAAAACATGTTCAAGAAACCTGACATGCTGCGTGTCGCGTTTCGGCGCATGTCGCTTCCAGCCAAGAGCTCCAGAATTATTTCACTGTGCAGCTCGTGGTGCCTTACGCAATGTAGTCTTCACCGACTGCAGAGGTCTGGAGGTGCAACGCGTGGGAACAGGCCCACTTGAGGACGCTTCATGAATCTTCCGTCAATGGACGTGGCGTCAGAACCGCACCATCTCGATAGTGTGCTTGCACTGTTGTAGCAATGAATCAGACAAGAAATTGTCAAAACCCGACATTAACCTGCTGTGCTTGAGTAATTTGTGCGCTGCGTTTTGGCTTTGGAACGTGTGTGCTAGACAGTGCAGATTGTGCTTGCATGCATCGCCATATACGCAGGCGCCTGAACGATCTGACTGGCTGGCCACCACTCACAGCAGATGGGAGGGATCAAAGATCGAGAAGCGAAGAAAAAAGCCAACCATGTGTACAGGCACGCAGTTGTCTCTAGCGCGCCAGCATACTTAGTATGCATTGTACAAAGCCGCAGCACTAAAACGGTCGGATTGGTTGCAGCGGTGGCAGTGGCGGAGGAACGAAAGGCGCAAGCATCGTAGACAAACGGAAGCAGCAGCTACAGTGCCCATATTGCGAGCGGATCTTTCAGCATAAGGACAGATACCAGGCGCACCTGACATCAAAGCATGCAGATGAGACTGCCAATGCTGATCCTCAACATTGCGATGGACCCGAGAAGGATGCCGTCAGCAGCAGTGGTGGCAAGGTCATGCAAGCAAATAGCAAAGCAGGGTACTACACAAAGAAGTCCCCACACTTGTTTCTGCTGGAGCAGTGCCAATCGGACAAACGATCAAAGCCGAAGATCAAGGTCTTGGTAACGTGCTGTGCTCCGTGGTCAGCTCATGTCCGTGTTCTGTTCTTCGATCCAGCTCGTCACCTGCATAACTTGACACACAGATGTTTGCAGAGCAAAGGTAATGGCAACTTTGGCTGCCGCATCATCTTTCCACACCCAAACAAAGCTGAGCTGGATGAGTTCGTCTATCTGCCTGATGAGCTGCTCGCAGACAATGAAGAGGACGCGAAGGAGCGGGGCAGCCTAGCGGGCCTGAATCACATTGCAGGTATGCCTCTGGCTTCAAGTTGCGCATTGGTAACCTAAATGCCTCACATCTCATGAGCGATCATCTGACCACACAGGCCATCGAGCGTTGGAACGAGTATTGCCAGAAGACTTCCTCAAGATGTGGGCCCGCCTCGGGGAGCTACGGGAGGAGAAGCAAGCACGAGCTGCTTCTCGTGCTGCCCGGGAGGAGGAGCAGCAGGCAAAAAAAGCGCGACAAAAGGTGATGGAGATGAAGCACTTGCAGAACAAAAACATTGTGTCCATCGGCTCCGACCGAATCGAGGAAATGTACAGAGTTGTCTGTAGCGACAAAATGTCGGCATCGATGGCTGATCCTGGGGGATGTGTACCGCTAGATCCGCAGACTGTGAAGCATATGAAGGAGATTGGCTGCACAGATGATCATGTGCACAGTGTCACACTCGGATTGCAGCGTGGCGGCGGCCTACAAGAAGCACTGGATTGGCTATGTATGCACGTAAGCGAAGATGAGCTTCCAGCGCTGCTCCGGCAGAAGCACGGCAGCAGCAGCGTTAGGGTGAAGCTCACAAGCGGCCAAGCAAACACAGCATCTGCAGGCAGGAGCAGCAGGCCTGGTGCCCACTGCTTAAAACGCATGGGGTATTCACAGCAGGACGCAGATTCTGCACTGCAGCTGTGTGCGGGAGCCTCAGATGCAGTTGCACAGGCATGGAAGCGGCTGTTTGAGGTGCTGGCTGGCTGTGACCTGGGGCAGGGGGCGCCATGTGACAAAGACGTCCTGCACTGGTTTGGTGCACCTGCTGATCAGAGTGGTGCCGCTGCGGAGGCTGTGATTGAACCGCAGTGGCCGGAGCCAGACGATGCCACGCACCCGCAGGCCAAGGCTTGGTGGGACGAGCAGTATGTGTTTACCAGTGTTTTCCCTGATGAAGTCTTGCATGCATCAGAACACTGTGTGGTCATGCAGCTGCCAGTCCTGCCTGCAATGGTGCAGGCGTATGGCAGGGCCGACCACACGGCCAGAGACGGGCAGCACCGTGCAGAGCTCGCGTTGATGCTTTGGGGCGGCTGCGGGTACCCCAAGACCTTGCCATTGATCAGTCTCCGCTGCTCTGTGCTCCCGCAGGCCGTGTTGCTGCACTTTACTGCCGCAGTTGCCAAGCATCTTCAGACAGCTTGCCCAGGTATGGAGATGTTGCATGAGGCGCACTCACACCTTCAAGAGCTGCTGCAAGCGGAGCCTCCTAGTGCAATCTTTGCATCACTGCAATGGGGAGCGCTTCTGCGCTCACTCGAAGATGTAGCTGAGAGGAGAGCGGCGGAAGTGCTCAAGGTCGCATCCGATTCCAAGCGAGGGGAGACAGATGCAAGTGCCAGACACCGATGCCCAGCGGCTCCAGCATCAGGTCACGCCAAACGGGAGTCTGAGCGACTTACGCGGCTCATGCAAGACAACAGCACCACTGGACCTGGCAGGAAGATGTTGGCTGCTCGTCAGAAGCTGCCTGCGTACAGCAAGCGGCAGGAAGTTCTCACGGCAGTCGCGGATCACAGAGTGACTGTCATCAGTGGTGCGACAGGCTGTGGCAAGTCAACCCAGGTCAGCCCCCACCCGCCATGCTGCATGGTTACAGGCGTATGTACGCTTTGACTGCCAAACCTGGAAGTTGCTCTCTCTCCCGCTAGTCGGCCGCTAAGCTATGTCTCATCTCAACACCTCACCGTGTTAGCCAATCACATTCACATTGGAATTGCGACATGCTGGAACACAGACTGTTGGTTGGTCTGTCATTCATCTCGTTTGTTTGGGCTCCGAATCTTGTCAGCAAGTGACAACACAAGGTGCTTCATTGACTATACCGTCTTATTGTTGCAGGTGCCCCAGTTTATCTTGGAGCATGAGATTGAGAATGGTAGGGGTGGGGCAGCAAACATCATTTGCACCCAGCCGCGCCGCTTGCCCGCCATCGCGCTGGCCAACCGAGTTTCAGACGAGATGCTGCAGAAGCCGGGATCAACTGTTGGGTATTCAATCCGTCTGGAAAAGAAGATGTCCAAGCAGACGCACCTGCTCTTCTGCACAACTGGGATTTTGCTTCGGAGGCTGATGTCTGACCAGGAACTGGCTGATGTCACACATATCATTGTTGATGAGGTGCATGAGCGCAGCCTGGATTCTGACCTTCTCCTGCTAATGCTACGGGACATGCTCCGAGACAATTCAAGACTTCGGCTTGTGCTTATGTCAGCCACAGCGGATGCAGACTTGTTCGCACGGTATTTTGAGGGGGCCATTCCGTTGTCAGTAGGCCTTCCGCCAGCATGCACCCTAGAGATCCCCGGGTTTACATATCCAGTGAGAGAACTGCAAGTTGAAGATATACTGAGTGTCATGTGCCGACACGGTGCGGCGTAGCAATCTATTTATGCACACACATGTCTGCATTGCTTACAGCTGTGTGTGGCAGATGAATTAGATGCAATTCATACATCTGTGCCTAATGCAGGGCGCCAAGTGAAGCGCAAGTCAGGGAAGCTGAAAGAAGCTGACATTGATAAACGACTGCACCGCCTTGAGGTGCTGAATGCATATACAGACATTCCCTGCAATCCGGCTGTGCTCCAGGCCATCGCGGAAACTGATGAGTTTTCAATTGATTATGAGCTTGTGGAAGCGACCATTGCTCAGGTCATTGAAGAAGACTCCGTCAGTGGCGAGAATGCCTTCCTGGAAAAATGGCATGGCCTTAAGGGAACTGATCTCAGCCGTGTGGGTAAACTAGATGGCCCGGGTGCCATTCTCGTATTCCTCCCTGGATCAATGGAGATTTCAAAGTTACAGAAGCAGCTGCAGGTCAGCTCCCGCTTGAAGGCAGCACTTGATGGGGACGAGGCGAAGATTCTACCTCTGCATGGGATGCTGGCTCCGGCACAGCAACAGGCTGTATTCCGGCGCTATGGCAGAGGCTGTAGAAAAATTGTCTTGTCGACCAACATTGCGGAAACGTGTGATTTCCTTGCTGCGTCGAAGCTTGCTGGAGCTGGTGCCTCCTGTTCTCAACTGTTAATCTGAATTGCACAGTGCAAATGCGGGGCATGCCCTTCTGCTGGACAGCGTTGTGGTAAATGATCCTTGAGTGCAGGTCGGTCACGATAGATGATATCACGATTGTGATTGACACAGGTAAGATGAAGGAGATTCAAGTCGACAAAGCGTCCGGAATTTCGCGCCTAGCGGACACATGGGTTAGCAAAGCAGCCGCCAAGCAACGCCGCGGCCGAGCTGGGCGAGTGAGGTGTGCGATGTGCATACACAGCCGGCACCCAACATGCATGCATTCCACAAAGCCGACGCAGATAGAATTGTGTCTTGTCAGCAACAGGATATGTATCATGCTGCAGGCCTGGTGTGTGCATCAGATTGTTCTCGCGTCTTCAGTGGGAAGCTTTGAGCCCTCACCAGCTGCCAGAAATGAAAAGAGTACCCCTTGAGCCCCTGTGCTTGCAAATCAAGGCTACACTGCCCCAACGCAGGATAGCAGATGTACTTGCAGAGGCACTGACCCCCCCTGATCCAGCTGTGGTACAGCAAGCCCTGGACCTCCTTGTTACTCGACAACTCATCACCGGCCCGAACGAGCACCTCAGCGCCCTAGGCCATCATATCTCCCGAATCCCATTGGATCCTGCGCTTGGTATGAAACACATGTTGACAACATTGTGCTTTGTGCACAGTTATGGCAGCCTCTGAGTGCAAACAAGAGTCGTTGCATGGAAGCACAGCTACGAATGCTTCCGACAGCTGGTGATATGGTCAAGTTTGTGCAGGCAAGATGCTTATATATGCAGCTATTCTACGATGCACGGACCCTGTGCTCACAGTTGCAGCTGCGATCGGCCATGGCCGGCCCGTCTTCCTCTCGCCAGAAAGCGCCCGTGCAGAGGCGAATGCAGCCAGGAAAACTATCATTGGAGACAGCCTTGCAGCCAAGTCTGATCACATTTCAACTGTTCATGCCTTTGCTGCATTTCTGCAGGCACGTGCTGAGTTAGGTGACCGTGGTGCTCAGCAGTGGTGCCGTGACTCGTTTGTGAGCTATGATGCCATGGTGGCCATTCATGATGGGCGGTGCGAACTGGTTAAATCATTACTAGAAGTTGGCTTCGTTGAGGAAGGTGTGGTGCTGACATTCGATTGCCGCGGCGTTATTATGGGACACCATGGCATGGCATGTTGCCAACCGTGGTGCTTGATGATTATTGATGAAGGGCCTTCAGATCTGACATGCATGCAGACTATGTTCGCTGTGTGCGCGGTGGGGGCTCTGTCGATTACTCAGATCCACATGACAGGAACTCGAGTGATGCTCGAGTAGTCAAAGCAGCCATTTGCGCTGGGTTCTATCCACAGATTCTGAGAGTGGAAAATCCTGCCTCTAAGTATGCCAAGGTGGCGGGTGGTGCCTTTGAGACAGATCAAGGACATGGAATTCCAAAACTGTTTGAGCGTGCACAGGGGCGCGTGTTTGTGCACCCATCATCTGTCAACGCTGGTGTGACCAAATTCGACACAGGTACGCAATGACCCACATGTCCATCATGCACTGCCAGTTTGTACACGTGTGGAGACAGTCATGGTGAGGGTATTGTGGCACTCACTCCTTTGTCGCACGCATGCCAAGTTCTCAACGTAAGTGAATGTAAGCAGCATCGTGACTGAAGCGCAAAGTGCAGGATGGATGGTATTCACAGAAATCGTCCAGACCGCAAAGGTGCCTGTCTATCCTGTTATGTTCAGTGCGAACCTGCAACTGGAGCGGTAGGATCTCCGTGACCACAGCTGGTTGTGCAGGTGTACGTAAGGCAGTGCTCTTTGATACCTAAATTTGCATTGCTCATGTTTGGTGGGCAGATAATGGTAGACTATAACAATGCAGAGCTTATTCTTGACAATTGGGCGAGATTGAAAGCTTCGCCCAAGGTGGGTATCCTGGTCAAGGAATTGCGAGCACGGGTTGATCATCTGCTTGCAATAAAGCTAGATCGACCAGAAGTGGACATCGAAAGCAATCAGATTGTCACCATTCTTATCGAGCTCCTTCGGACAGATGGGCTGTGAATAAGCCGACTTGTATGGCCTCAAAGATCATGCGCTTGCGGGTGGCGGCATGTGTTTGACTGGTGGACAAAACAGTACTCAAGTCAAACACACACTGGCAAGCATCGGCCTGTAGCTGTGGCGTTCCCATCGCCACTTCGAATTGTACCTTCCTCAAGGTTGGGACGTACTTGGGGAGGTGTCCGGGAATTTGTATCGCGGGCACGCCTGTGTTACACAGTGATAGATCTAGGACTCAGCAGCGCCGAGGCAACAGACCAGGCAACATGCAGATAAACAGACCGGCCACCGCAAGCACCAAGGCCACGCGCCGCACGAGCAAATGCCAGAACGAACTAACGCCAGCGCGAAAGCCGACACGCACACACCACGCAGTACGACGCAGGCCATGCGCACACCAAACACACAGCTAGCACTCGCCGGGTCCACAAGCGGTCATCGACTCGACACTAGCAGTCTGCACGGGCGCGACAGCGTGCGCTACGGCCATGTCCGAGGCCGCGAGGCACCGGTTCCAGGATCCGTAGCCTCAGCCAGCTCGGCAGCCCGAGCGGTGTCCGGGGAGGGGCGCAGAGGAGAAACGGCGGACGTGCGCTGGGAGGAGGGAAGAGGGAGGGAGGGAAGAGGGAGGGATCGGGTGCGGGGGGGGGGGGGGGGGGTGGGGGGGCTGCAGGGTGAAATGGGTGGAGGGGGGGGCTCTCGGGGCGGGATGGGCGAGGGGGGGGGGGGGGGGGGCGACGCAAGCTTATGCGCGATGGCCTGTCAGCGCCGGCAGGCCGTCTGTGGGGACAGGAAGGCCCGGCAGCAGCGCCCGTCCGACCAGTCTAGCACGGAGGGGCGCGGCCGCGCGGGCTTGGCTCGCCAGCGCGCGGCACAACGTTGTGGACAGGTCGCGCATGGCATTGAGAAGGAAAGTACGCTTTGACACCGCCCCGTGTCCCGCGGCAACCTCCGCGACCGTCTGGAGGAAGCGGTACGCGTCCCGTCCAACCCTGCCATACGTCTCATGCACGAGCGGGATGAACTGGGCGGCACCCGTGATGGCGCCATATTTGTCGCGCTTTTGCCGTGCGCCCTTCTCGGCGGTCGCGCCAGCCTCACGTGACGCACCGCGCACATGCGACCTGGCAAGCGGGTGCATCACCTTCACGTCCAGCAGCGCCATGCGCGTGGTGAGGAATGCCAAGAGGTCGCCGCGCTGCGGAGGCCGCTGCGATCGGGGCAGCGGGGGTGCGGCAGGGGGCGCTGCCTCTCGGTCAGAGGCGAGGGGCGCGTCGCGCGTCGGGGCGTGGGCCGCGGCGGGGGGGGCGGTAGCGGCAGTAAGGGTAAGGGAGGCCGGAGCCGGGGCTTGGGTGCCATGAGGGGTGTGGGGCACGTCCGAAGCCTGGAGGGCCTGCGAGAGATGGGGTGGGGGCTGGACCGGCGCGGCATCGGCTGGGGGGTCCGCCTGTGTAGCGCCGCGGCTGTGCGCAAAAAGGTCCGTTGGTTTGCGTACAGCCGTCTGTCCAAGCTTTTGGTGTACGTGCATGGTCCTTGGGCACACATTCTGTAAATCGATTTCTACTTGCCTCTGCATCTGCCCTGTCCAATGGGATTGGCACTTGCTGTTGCACTCTCTGTTGTTTCAATTTAGATCCCCTGATCGCCGTGACCGCTGACACACGCAAGGGTGACATCTATCATCAATGGCATTTCTCATAATATGCAGTGCACTGCAAACACTGTCACTGCACAGCAACACGTCCATTTCAACTTGCACGCAAGACTTCGGCATGAATGGTGTTGATGGGCTTTGTTCTTGGCCAACGCTCCAGTCACACTAATGCAGGTCTACTCAACGTGGCTTAATCACGCAATAACATGCCCTACGTAGGGTGTACTCTTAATTGGTGCAAGATGCACGTGGATGACGTAGGTGAAGGGAGCCTAAAGTAGCGCCGAAATGTGACACGTTAGATGTATGGTGGTAGACCACAGAGGCACGATTCATGGCAAGCGCCGAAATGGCAAGCGCCGACATGTTAGTAGAAGGTTCGGGTGTGACTTGCACAGTAGTATGTTGCTGACTCACACCTGCACAGAAAAGTGCGAACTGATTGCTGATCACCATTAGCTTGGCGCGTATACCCGGCGCGAATTCTTGCATGCTGATGACCGGGTCACAGACTGCCACGTGTCGCAAGCTCGAGGGCTGCCGAGGTGGCACGAATGCCCAAGTCTTACTCCGTCGCGTCGCTTGAACTTGCTGCCGTCGAGCGCCGTCCTCCCATGCTATGTATTGCGCTCCGCGTTACCCAATAACGCGCTACATACGCTAATGCATCCAGGGCATGTCTGCGGCATGCAAATGACTCTCTCCAGGACTTGCTCAAGACGCCATGGTGCGCCAGACGTTTCGGTGGATACAATGTCACCGCAACAATCCACTGTGTTACACGGAGATGAACGCAATAGCCCGTCAGCGAGGGCAACAGAAGGAAAGCAGACGGCCAAAACCCCCCGAAGGTAGACACCAGCAAAAAGCAATCACTGTCCGAGGTGAAAAGCCACAACGAACCGACACAGCCGACACAACCACACCCACGCAACAATCCACTGTATATCTCTATCGAAGAGTAGCTATATATCACTTCTGTGACCAATGAGTTGGGAATAGGGTTTGGATAGGATGATGGACAACGATTGCATGGCCTCCCGTCTCACACTCTGATTGGGCAGGCAACCGAGGCAACAACGGCTGGACAAGCAGCTATCACCAGCGACTTGACAGGCTAGTTCGGCCTAGCTCGGCTGGCAGGCAACTTGCTGGTGTCACACTCTCGACAAGCCTCTCATCTCAAATGTGTAATCTGTTGTGGGCCTGACACGAGGTATCCATGGTCATGGTGCTGATTTGTTACGCGCTGATAATGAATTTATGCCATATACATACTACGGCCAGCCTCCTCTTCTCACTGACTCTGCAGCCGGCTCTCGAAGCCGCCCAAGCCACCGCAGATCCCGCCGACGCAGCCCTCCTTGCCTATGCCGATGACTGCAGCATCCGTGGCACCGGCGCACCCATCATCAAGGCCTTCACCACCCTGGAGGAACACGCCCACCCGATCGGCCTCCGCATCGGCCGCGCGAAGAGTGCAGCCACATCCATCATTGATCGCGACGCGGCCCAGGCTGTGGCCGACGCCACAGGCGTGCCGCTGCGCCCACACAGTGTCACCTGCGCAGGCACGCCCATCGGCCACACCCCCTACGTCAAGGACTACTGCAACCGCCGCGCGACAACCGCATGTGCGAAGATTGATCGCCTCCTCTCTCTCCCCCCGCCTGCCCAGGACAAGTTCCTGCTGCTCCGCGGCTCTGTGCAGCTTGCCCTCACCCACCTAGTCCGTGTCGTCGCGTGGGACTCGGTCAAAGACGCGGTGAAGCGGCTGCAAGACAGGGTAATGGCGGCGGCGCGGGAGATCATGCACCACCCGCAGATGCCCACCGTCGCCGAGGAGCAACTCCGCCTACCGCTACGCCACGGCGGATTCGGCCTCATGGACGTCACGGAGCACGAGGCAGATGCAGCCTATCTGTCCAGCGCCGCGCTGGCGCATGACGCCATGCGCGATGGCCCCCCCGACTTCCGCCCATTCGCCGAAGGCGACGTTGCCACAGGCCTACAAGAAAAATGGACAGCGCTGCGTGCAGCAATGCCGCCGGAGGCAGACTGGGGGCCAGAGGAGCTCGACAACGTCTTCATCGCCACTGGCCTTCCCGGTGTGAGCAGAAAAGTGTCCAGGGCAGTAGCGCAGACACGGCACGACGCGCTGCTGCAACAGCTGGGCAGCACCCCTGGTGGTGCAAAGGACCTTGCACGCATGCGCAGCTGCGCCTGTCGTGTTGCCTCACTGTTCCTGGATTCCCTCCCAACCAACCGCATGCTTGTTGTAATTCAGTGGACCGCGGCCTAAGGCCTGTGGGATATTGAGCATGTCGTAGTCATGCGCAGGGGTTGGTGCTGTCACATACCTTGCTGTCTTAGGTATCTGTCCGTGACAGCGCCTGTACCTTCAGTTGGAGGATGAATGCACGTGAGACTTTGGACAGTAGAAGAGAGAGTGATTACACTACGATCTGTAGAGCCTATATAAGCGTTCAATCAACGTCTCATACGGATACGATCAGAATCAATGTCTGCGGCACGCAATCTTGCATGCATTGCTCGTGCATATGGTCAGCCATCGGTGCATGGCTGCCCCATAGCCACTCCGGATCAGCACCGTGATTCCCCGCATACATGGTAACCGTAGTCCTGTGTATGCCACCATGCATGGTCACCGTAGTCCTGTGCATGGCTGGATCACGACACTCCCCCTAGACTAAGCTTGTACTACCGCAAGCTGCAGTCTATCTCTAAATTTTGCTAGTGCTGGTCCTGCCAACACCTTAGTGAACATATCAGTTAGCATGTCTACCGTGCTAACCCAGTTGATAGTCAACTCGACGAGTTCTACGAACTCTCGGACCCTCAGGTCCCTGACCCTGATGTGCTTAGAGCGGTCACTAGAGATGGGGTTCACTGCTAGCAAGTTGGCACTCTTGTTGTCACCCCACAGCGTTGGCTTCACAGCCGACAAACCAAGATCAGTGCACAACTGCTTTGCCCACATCACCTCATTGGCTGCTCAACTCATAGCAATGAGCTCTGCCTCAGTTGTATCACCAGCCACAATAGTCTGCCTCTTCGAACGCCAGAACACACAGTTCCCATGCATCCGGACTACTACTCCTGACACGCTCTTCAAGCAAGCACCATTGGCGAAGTCAGCATCCGTAAATGCTTCCAACACCTCACATCCCCCATTGGAGCCACTAAAGGTAAAGCCAAAGTCTATGGTCCCTCGCAGGTATCTCAGTACGTGAAGGACACCATTCCAATGACATTTGGCACTCCCAGCCATATGCCTGGCCAAGACATTAGCCGGAAACGCAATGTCTGGACGCGACACAACTGCCACATACTGGATGCTTCCTACGGCTTGCATAAACCTCTTATGCTCTGTGCCTGTAGCCTTCGCCTGACTAGGATCTTCCTTCAGACTAAACATTTTCTGCTTTGGTACCAACGGAGTTGGCGCCCGTCTGCACTCACTCATGCCAAATCTCTCTAGCAAGTCCCTGATGCTCTTTCTGTGTGTGATGGTGATAGTGCGAGCGGCTCGATCACGTATGACCTCCATGCCCAGCACATATCCCAGCTCCCCCAGGTCACGACCCTCAAATGCCTCAAGGATCTTTCTGATGGCATCATCCATCTGCTCTCTGTGGCCGAAAATCAGCAGATCATCGACCCACAGAAAAATAAGACAACGTCCTACTTTGCAAATGAACAGTGCAGGGTCACTGGCTGATCTCACAAAACCCATATTCAACAAGAGTTCTGCAAGCGCTTTGTGCCACTCCCTGGCAGCTTGCTTCAGACCATACAACGCCTTTTTCAGACGCCACACCATACCAGACCCATCGTCCAGCACCGGAGGTTGTGCCACATACACTTCCTCCTCCAGAACACCATTCAGGAAAGCACATTTAATGTCTATATGCCTCGTCTCTAGATCCTCTACTGCACAGACTGATAACAGAGCCCTGAAGGTAGCATAACTGCCCACAGGTGCCCATGTCTCAAAGAAATCTACGCCCTCCACTTGCGTAAATCCCCTGGCTACGTATCTGGCCTTGAAACGCTCAATTTCACCCTGTGCTCCTCGCTTGATCTTAAGCACCCACTTGCCTGTCACAGGCTTCACTCCTGTTGGGCACTCAACCAGCTCAAACACATCATGTTCTCTTAAGGAGGTCAGCTCATCGAGCATTGCCGTGATCCACTTCTCACGATGAGCGCCACGCATGGCGTGCTGCACCGTTGGATCATCTACTACGGCCTCGACCCTCTTCCTCACGGTAGCTGCACGCCTGGACTCACTAAGGCTAGCAGTAGGGCCACCGTTTGGATTCACCTTCTGCCCCGTCGTCTTTTCTGCATCAGGAGGCACACTGTCAGCTGCAGCTGACACTCCATCAGAACAGTCACCGACGTCATTCTCATCATCATTCACTACTGTGGGGCTCGCAGCATCACTCACATGCTCACGTGCTTCCTCCGGGGAAATGCGCTCAACAGCAGCATCACTCACAATTGCTCCCACAGCATGGACAGCAGGTCTTAAGACTTTGCGAATCAAGTGAAAAGGCTTTGGAACCCATCGAACCCTCACCTCATGTGGCGGATCCAGACGTTCTCCGCTGCCCCTCGCGGCACTTGGTGCTGACTCTCCCCCTGAGCCATCACCTCCTGTCGCTATTCCGCTAGGCACATGCCGTAGCTCGCCTTGCCCCTGGCCCTCAGACCCAGATATATGCCTCGGCTCATCATATCTGTCACGGTCCTCACGCCCTGACACCGTGGACCCGCGGTGACTTCGGCCGCCGCCGTGACCGTCAGCTCGCACAGGTGGGGGTGGCTCACTCAGCTCCTTGCCCATCGACCGCTGGACTGGCTCCGCTGAACGCGAGCGGGATCTAGACTCAGACTCAGAGTCATCCTCACCTCCATCAGTAGACTCAGTATCACTCACTTCCTCATCAGTTGGAAGCGGATAGATATCACAGTCCCTATGTGCAGCACAGCCCTATCCCTCGTAGGGATCGTCTCTGCAGGCCTGAACTCGTGGTGTAGAGGCCCAGACGGCTGGTTTGCTGCATCATAGTCCCAGTGTGCTACCGCTGCAGCATTGTCAGCCGCTGCATGATCGCAGCGCGCTGCAACCACTGCCTCACTGATCTCTGGTGTGTGCCAGCGCTCATGTCGCGCCAGCAGCTCTGCACCCAACACTCTAGGAGAAAACTCGGGCTCACCCTCAGGTAGCTCGTCTGTCGGTTTGAAACGCCTGTGCAGCGTTCTTCCTGGTTCCCAGTGTTGATGGCCCAGACCCGGATGCTCCCCCTCAGCCCATCCACATTTCTGCCCCTCTCTGGCATCATGTGTTCACGACTGGCTGGTGGACGCACTGCCCGCACACTAGTGCTCTTCACCCACTTCTTCATGTTGGGCAAGAACTCAGCTGCCGGCACTACACTGGTGTACTGATCGGGTAGGATCTCAAACTCACCCTGCTCATAGTTCTCTAGCACAACTGGGTCCGCCGTAGCCTCCCCAGCCATGTGAAATCGCTGCGCGAAATCCTTCACTAGAGCAGGTGGAGCAGCCGTGTGCCTGTACATCCGCACTGCTCTCCCATTCCCACGTTTCACGTAAACCCTGTCCATGTGAGGACCTCCACCCGGTCCCATATAGGCACCGAGGATTCCTCGCGCTTCCAGGTGCCTGAAGTGCTCCCTCCTTGGATACACATATATTGGACACCCGAAAGGCTTCACCTGTGCCACCACGAGACGGAAGTCATCTTCTTTGACCTTCCTAAACCACAACAAGTATGGCACAATCTCACTGACATTCACATTTCTCATGTGCTGTGCCACAAATGCCAATTCTCTCCTGGCAACCAGCGTCTCACACAGCTCATTCAGACTCAGCGCATGCGCTGCAGCCTTCCTGACTCTCAGCTGCTTAGCCCGCTGCTGCACGTTCGTGGACCATGGCTCAGAGCTGGTGGCAACAAACCTATCCTCCAGCTTCTGCTTTGCCTCCTTCCGCCTCACACCCTCCAGTGCTGTGCTCGGCGTCAGGTTGTGTGCATGGTTCACGCACATGTATGCCTCCGCGGCCACAGGAATGCAGGCACTGCTGCCTGCAGCAGACTCGCCCGCACTGACGTGTTCAGCACACCGATCTTTCGTTCTACCAACCCATTTGACTCATGTTGGGCGGTGTCAGTGAACGTGTGTACTATCCCTCGCCACTCAAGGTACTGAGCCAGCTGACTCGAGCTGAACTCACCTCCTTGGTCCGTGTGCAGCCTACGCACCCCTACCTCCTTGTCATAGACAATCTGAGTGCGGATGCGTTCTATCAGAAGACATATCATCTCCGCAGCACCGCTTTTCGACTTCGGCGGGATCACATGTGAGTACCTGCTGTACTCATCCACTACTACCAGGATGTAGTTCATTCCTCCTATGCCTACTGGCTTAATCTGTCCAGCCAGATCCGCATGCAACACTTCTCCAGCATACGAGGCATTCTCTGTCACTTTGCCCCCATGTTGTGCTCTGTCACCACTCCTCTGTTCCGCCACATGGCAACCATGACACTCAAGCGCTACTCCCGTAGGTTTAGGCAACTTGAGGTCATACAGGTCTGGATTCTCAGTCATCAGTTTGAGAATCCGGTTGCCCGCATGGTGAAACGAGAGATGCACCAGAAATGCTGGGTCAAGTCGGTAAGAAGATCTCTGACCAATAGGCACACCATCTACCGCAGCGATTCTCGCCTGCTCACCAACCCATTTCCTATTTCTGTGGAAAAGGTTGTTGGCACTGGTCCAGTCTATCCCTGAATCTACAGGGCGTAGTTCCCATATTGGTCTGCCCGTCCCGCAATACCAGCTCAATGTGGGGTTATCATCACTATCAACTCCCTGCTCACAGTTGCCCACAAATGTTTGTGCTTGGTCATAAAAACCCGGCATCTCTACTGTGTTTGCCTTGCCTGTGTGCAAGTATACGTTCGACCGCTTCAGCACAGTCGTTGATAGGATATTGATCGGGCTGGCTGGCACCCAGTAAACATGAATCCAGCTCAATGTCTACAGGCACCAGCTCACCCTGTACTGTCACGTACTTCCCCATGTTAGCCCTGATAGTGCCCATGCCATATATCTTAAGCCTGCCCTGGTCTAAGGGCTGGCACTCTGTGATATCTGGTGGCTTGATCTCGCTGAACATGCTATAGTCAAAGCAAATGTTCAGGTCAGACCCGCTATCCACCAGAAAGTGTATGGCAATTGGGCGATGGCCCATCAGCACACTCAGCTCGCAGTTCCGCTAGGTCTACCACAGCCACCTGAGGGCCCCCGCGGCCTCTGCCATGGCCTCGCCCTGCAGCTGCCTGTGTTCTGTAGGAACTGCTTGACCTCTGCGGAGAGCAAAGGGCAATCTTTCTGCAGATGCCAGGCTTATCACAATTGAAGCACTTGCGCTTATCTGCTCCCCTGCTCCCACTGCGGCAACCTCTGGGGGTGTACCGTGGCGACCCACCGTGCGTCCACCACGATACCCTCGCCCCCCAAATCTCTGCTGACCACCGCGATCATCCCGTGGGAATCGCGATGGGGCAGACTGGCTGCTATTCTGAGCATGCGTCAGCAGCGTAGACCACTATCTGCTGCACTGGCAGTTGCTGCAGCATCGGCTGCAGCAGTGCATACTCTCTGTCCACTGCCAGTAGCCTAGAGCGGTATAGCTGGTCAGGCACAGCTTCTCCCAGACCCCTCATCTGGTTCACTATACCAACTACCTCGTTGACATGTTTCTCTAGTGGCTTTCCCGCCTGTCTGGCACCACTGAGTTGCTGGTATAGCTTCTGTATTTCTACTTCGACAGAAGGCATGTACTTGGCATGCAGCAGTGCCCACATCTCATGGACAAAACTGCAGTCTGACACGAAATCCCTATCCTCCTTTGGTAATGTCACGAACAGCCAATGCTTGACTGACTCATGAGCCTGGCTTTTCTGTGCCAGTGGATCATTTACTAGCAGGCTACTTTCCCCCACCATGTTTGCCCAACTCTCTACCTCTTTCTTGAACACCCGAAAGTGATCATATCTGTGGTTCCATACCGGGAACTTGTGCTTTTCTACTAGCGACTTTCCCGGCATAGACCTTAGTGCATTACGAGCGACAGTGCGCTCGCGAGAGTTGCAACATCGATCGACCCGGCTGTTGCTGCCGCCCCGGATGACATCGCAGCCTGCGAAGGCTGCCGGTATCGGAGGTGGTATCTGGCTGCGCTGCCCATGCTGTCTGGGCAACGTGTGGCACTTCCTGCGCTCCGTGCACCGCTGCCTGAGCACCCGCATTCCCCGTAGGATCAGCGTTTGCCCGGCATGGCGGCCTGGCAGAGGGTTAACACTGAGATACCCGTAGGTCCCAGCGTCTTGTCTTCCCCGTGGGGCATGGGATTGACCCTCCGCGCCTGCTCGCGGCGCACTGTAGAGCGAGTGCGATGATGCGGAAGGTTAACTGCTCCCTCCACACCGTCAGAACCGATAGACCCTTGGCGAGATGCCATTGAATCGTTTCGGAGTGGTGTGTCCTGCAACATGACCACCATATGTCGCAGGAAACGCAGACCCGTAGGCCTCTTTGCGAGACCAGCACACAAGCATAATGCAGCTCCGCCGTAGCATTCTGCATTAGCTTTTCTAGTCTCTCTACGGTCGGCTATACACTAGAGCGGTGTAGCACACTCATCGGAGTGTGCAGCCGTAACCGCAGGTCCCCCTGGACTCTACCGCATGCTAATAGACATCACAAGAATACCCACAATCATCACCGATACCATGTTGTAATTCAGTGGACCGCGGCCTAAGGCCTGTGGGATCCTGAGCATGTCGTAGTCATGCGCAGGGGTTGGTGCTGTCACATACCTTGCTGTCTTAGGTATCTGTCCGTGACAGCGCCTGTACCTTCAGTGGAGGATGAATGCACGTGAGACTTTGGACAGTAGAAGAGAGAGTGATTACACTACGATCTGTAGAGCCTATATAAGCGTTCAATCAACGTCTCATACGGATACGATCAGAATCAATGTCTGCGGCACGCAATCTTGCATGCATTGCTCGTGCATATGGTCAGCCATCGGTGCATGGCTGCCCCATAGCCACTCCGGATCAGCACCGTGATTCCCCGCATACATGGTCACCGTAGTCCTGTGTATGCCACCATGCATGGTCACCGTAGTCCTGTGCATGGCTGGATCACGAC